>JAJEJO010005418.1:0-11213 GCA_020662805.1 Glaucomys volans | reverse complement strand
TGGAGACAAAGCCATGCAGGAAACAGTGAGTGCATGAGTTAAAGGAAGCAGAATAATTTCAATCCCTGATTAATTATATGTGGACTTTGATGTGGTGTGTGGAGTGTGCAGCTGTTCCCATGTGTGAATCAGGAAAGGCACATGAGGCATCTCATGAAGCATCTGAGAGTGGAGGAGGTAGACCATGACCAATGGGGAATATGAACAGCAAAGACAAAGAGGGGCACAAGGAAAAGCAGGTGTCCAAAGTCAACAGAAGAACATTGTTCATGGAAAAATATATTTTTCCTCTGCAGTGTGCAAAAGTCAAGCAGTTCTACAGTAATATATATACTTCTCAAAAAAATTCAAATTGAAATCTCGAGTTAATTGAACACAGTCTTCAGCCAGGAAGAGGAAACATTTAAAAGTGCTAAAAAGGCATAAATGTGCATGATATTCTTTACTTTCCATTCCCTTCTTCCCTCTTCAACTGTGTCTTTTCTGATCTGCCTCCAGGGGCTGAGAAACAAACCATTCTCTTCTTCAACTTGACTTCCACAGTGTCTGCTGTCTGGAGAGGGTTCCTGTGCTGGTGAGCCTTGGACACCTTCATGTCCTCCTCCTGTTTCCATGTCATTAGTCCCTGTGTTAGTGACCAGGATGGGTCAGAGCTGTGATGTTCTGAACATACCCTGCAACAGCGGACTCCAGACCTTAAAGGAGAGACAAAGCTGATGACACAGTCTTGCCTGTGGTGTCCCATAGTTGCCACCCTCCTGGATCCACCTCTAACTGGATCTGTTTTTTGTATTTATACAAATCCAAGGAAATTCTTTTGATTAAAAATGAAAAATCTAAGCATCTCTCATCTGCTCAGGAAACGACTAGTCACACATGGATCTAGTGACCTGGGTCTCTTAAGGGGAAGTTGAGGATCTGAGAAGGGTATTCAGGGGTCCAAGATAGGACTCTCACTTCCTCAAAAGCAGAGGCTTTGTAGAAAGGGTCCAGTATCTGGTGGAAACTGGAGCTGAAGCACCTCTGGGACCTTCCCTGCTGCTCACCAGGGATCTTGGTGACCTCTGCCAACTGCTGAGTGCTGGCCCTGGGAATGAGTGCCCTTTGGAGCAGCTGAGGGTCTAATAGGGGCTCTGGAATGGTTTGGGAGGGAAAGTATGGGGCAGGTTTGGCAGCTGTAGACCAAGACCATCCTCCATACCCATGCCTGCAATGTCCAGTTTCCTTCAGGCCACTTCTCTCTTTGCCAAAAGCATGTTTGTCTTCTAACGTGGGTGTCATGGCCTAGATGTCAACTGTCCCGGTTTGTGAATTTCTCATGAACTGTTCATCTCTGCCCTTACACAATTGAACAATGTCTTGAGGAGAAGGTTTGCTTAAGTTTTCTACATAATCTCACCTAGTGATGGAGGAGGATCAGTTTCAAAATTTTGGGAGTAAATATCCATGGTCATGAATTTGGTACTCTAGAATATAGTGAATATTGATGCTCAAAAACCTGTCACTAGAGAGCAAAAACCTCAGGCATAATAGATGGATTTTCCTTGTAAATTCAAAAGAAGGGATGGAATGCAAGGAAAGACCCATTCAGAGATTGTGACCAGACCCTGGAGATGTTCCCAGAGGAAGGGAAAGGAGTGAGAGGGTAGTGGTTAGAAATTTCAGTGCTGCCCCAGGATGTTCCCAGAGCCCTTGGAAGGAGCAGTTCCCTCTCAAGTGTACATGGTCCCAGGGTGGGCAGGACTTCATGATTCACAATAGCCATGAAAGAAACTACAACTTGATTCTAAAATTACTCTAACAACTCCAGAGAAAACATTGAGGAGATGGTCTGGCTGGTCCTATACCTGTTCTTCTCAGAAAGAGAAAAACTACCACATGTCTAAGCTTGTGTTTTGGGGAGACTGAGTCTTGAAAGGCAGAGTCATAATGGGCTCCATCCTCCCTGGCCTTGTGGTCCAGCAAGGCTAATGTTTAGAGAGCACTGTGCCATGTCAGAGAGTTCACAAATTCTAATTTCCTCCTGCCTTCATTGCTCATTTTACATCCTAAGCATAACAAGTCCCTTTCTCCATTAATTCCTACCTGCTCCTATGATCAACAGTAAAGAACTGAATAGGGAAACATATGAAAAGCTTTCTTGAACTTCTCCTTAAAGCAGAGTACACTGGTTCTTTCCTATGTATTCCAAACACAGTATGCTCTGGCACATCTGTGCTGCCTGAACTGATGTGTGACAATAGGAACACCTGACTTTGCAGAATAACTAAGAGGAGCCAGTCCTGCAGTTGTGCCCAGTCATCACAGCTCTACTGATTTGCATATGCCCAGAGTCAAGCCCAATGCCCAGAGGGCTTCTTAATAGGTTGTTCACACCTTGTGCAGGAATCAGTCCCAAAAAGGACACAGCATGGGCATAAGAATCCTGCTCGAACCCTGGAGCTCCTACTTCTCTGCCTCTTAGATAAGGAGGGGAAACACTGGGATTTACTCAACACAAGTGGTCAGTGGCATGCCCTGCAGTCTAATTTTGTGGATATTTACCTTGTATAATTGTTTCCTATGTTAGGTACCAGACGTGGCATAGAGATGACACATTCTCCTTGAACCCTATCTGCATCTCAAGGAGACAGAGTCACAATTACATGCAGGGCTAGTCAGGGCCCTACCTATTCTTTTCAAAGTAACAGAAGAAACAAGGCCAAGCTTCTGTGCCCCTCATCTATTATGCAAGCAATTGAGAATCTGGGTTCCCTTGGAGGTTCAGTGCCAGTGGATCTGACATAGATTTCAGGTTCACCATCAGCAGCCTGCATCCTGAAGATGTTGTCACTTATTACTCTCAACAAAGTTGGGATTCCCCTTCCTCAGACCATTGCATAAACCTCCCAGGTAATCAGAATGTGGAACTGGGCTGCCCTAGCTGCTCCTCTTGTTGCCTCCACCTGTTGGGTGCATTTCTCTCAATCAGTCAGTTTAAGAAGGGCACTGGACATGTTTCCTAGATGGGGAGAGTGAGGTTCCTCTGCCCAAGAGTCCCCTTGCTCCTCTTTAGCTCCAGCAGCAAAAACAGGGCAAGATTTCTCCTGTTCTAACACAGCTCAGAGCTTGTTGCCTGTGTGTAGTTGTGTCATGATGCTGTGTAGTGTCAGCTTGGCTGGATGGAGAAATCCCTGGAGCATTAGTGTTAGTAAATCATGTTCAGGAAGTTTGGTGTGAGGTTCAGGGGACTGAGTGAGGAAATCCCTCCTTGAGGGGAGTGTGTGCTCAATGTTCTTGACCTGGTGGACTGTAGGAGAAACAGGGAACACTCATCTTTTGTCTTTCCTCAAGCTATTCCTCCCCCAGACCATGTGCTTCTCCTGCCACCATGCTGGTCATCAAACCTGAGTCTTCTGGCCTTCTAACGTGGGCTTGCTCTTTCTGCTCTCATTGGTGCTCTTTAACCTGCACATTTGGACTGGGATTAAGATCTTCTGAGGCATCTGGCTCCTCATACTGAGATACAGAGGTGGGTAGGGCAATACTATTGACAGCCAGTATTGATAGATCATCAGGCCTTGCCAGATACACAGTGGGAGGATTGGGAAAATGTCTTTATGGAAGAGCTATGGTCAGACATTCAAAATTAGTCACAATTTATAATAAGTACTTTACAAATGAATGCTCATTTAAAGGTCATCACAGAGCAGGGACTGTCAATAATTAGCATGAATGAACTCATAAATCTTAGATAGTCATCATCTACTACCCCACTTAGTCTGATGAACCAATGTCCTGAAAGTCCATGATTGGATTTCAATAATATCAACTTTATCCCACCCATTATATGTAGCCACTCACACTTGGGAGCATCCAATTCATCAAGAAGACTGGCCACTGTTGACCCCCAATATTATAATCACACAACGATGACCACACTGACACCTGACCACACTAACCCCTGACATCCAACTGACTGCAGTGGACCTGACCAACACTGGCAAGGCTGGGACTGACACCTACATGTGCCTTTCCTTTCAGTCTCGTGTCTGCAGAAATATCATTTGGAGATTTTCTGAGAGATTTAGTAGGTGCTAGAAATTCTTACATAATAGACCACTGGATCAAGGAAAATATTAATAGAACAACAACAAGCCTGAGTGTGCTTGACAATGATATTATCCTGTGTGCATGTGCAACATTATTAACAGAAGAGAAACCCATAGAGATCAACACACACAGTAAGGACATGCTCCTCCACATGGAACACCCTGTGCTTTCCAGGCTGGTCTATGTCACTCTATTATATTTCTAGGGCAAGGTAAAAATCCCCTCTCCTAACATCCAGAATTAAAAATGCTCCAAAATCTGAAAGTTTTGGATGGTTCTGGTGGGATTTGAGTTTCTTGATGGACATGCCAGCTAGTACATTTGACTCAAAGTTTCAAAAATATGAAACACACTGAGATTTGAAATGCTATTTGTTTCCCACATTTCAGGTAAGAGACCTGAAAAACCAGGGATTGCCTGCAGCACAGTGTCAGTTCTCTGAATCTTTTGTCATAGGGTCCACTTAATCTGATGTGTCTTTTACAAGGATTTAAACTTTCATAGTCAGATCCTCTGCCCACTACAAAAGGCAGCACGGACTTTTTCTGATTGATTTTCTTCCAAATACACAAGACATTTATGTCACTTTGGTTGAAGGACACAACCCATGTTGAATTGGTTCCCTGCACACTGTTGCACCCTCCAGGGGATTGGCATTTGAGATAAAGGCTGAGATAAAAGCTCAGCTCTAACATGGCTTGACTGGTCTGGACTCCTCAGGTCAACTTTTCAAAATGAGGCTCCCTGCCCAGTTCCTGGGGCTGCTGATGGGTGAGGACTGTAGAGATAAGGAAGGAGAATGGGGAGGTGGGTGAGTCCTGAGCTCCCATTGCTGCCCATGTGTGCTCTTTGTGTATTATATATGCAGGTTTTCTCTCAGGGATGGGACAGAGGATGTTTTGATCTATAAATACAGGAAGATTTACAAGGATATAGGATGATTGTACCAGTGGACACTAGTAAGACAGAGGAAGAGATAGATTGAGTAGGTGGCTTCTGGAAACATATTTTTGTGCTGAACATACTTCTCTCTCCCTGCCTGTCCTCCTGGACAGCCAGTCTCCATCTCCTATAAGTCCAGTCAGAGCATCCTACACAGTGATGGAGAACCTTGTAAGCATTGGTACCTGTGGAGACCAGGTCAGTCTCCACAGATCCTTATCTATGGGGCTTCCACCTGGACCTGGGGATCCAAGAATTTTTCAGTGGCAGTTGATCAAGAAAAAAATTCACACTGAAGGTCAGTAGGGTGGAGACTGAGGATGGCGGAATATATTACAGCAGTCATTAGACATGTTCCTCCCATAGTGGTGCAGCCCTACAGAAAACTTCCTGCTAGTGTGGCCCAGCACCCACCTGTGCTGCTTGTCAAGGGAGTAGCACAGCACATTCTCTGAGGCTGCTTCAGAGAAAGAGGCTGTGATCTCAGAAGAACCAGGTACAGCTGAAGGCTGTGGGACATGAGTCTAGATTAGAGCTCAGGCACAGGTCCTGGCTCCATTAGATGGACATGGCAGGAGCGGTAGGGAGAAGGAAGTGTCTTCAATAGCCTTTGGTCACACCAACATGATGGAAGAGGAAGCTGAATGAAGGCTCCTCCTAGTGCTCTTTCCTTAGGGCACCATCAAGTATGTTCATCAGACCCCCCACGGAATCAGGTGCTTTGTGGAAACAAATCATTTTTTAAAATTTAGTTTGGTGTAAGCATCCTAGGATCAGAGCAGGGTTCCAGCAGTGTCTTGATGACTCTTCCTCTCCCTGCACCTTTCTGGGCACTTCCTCTATTTCTGGCTCATGGCCCTCTCCAGCACAGCATCAGGCTCAGCATGTTACACACTCAACCCAGGGAAGCCTCCTGTCTAACCTTTGACCAGTTTCAGTCACAAGAGTGGAAATAAAAAGGAGTGTTATGAATTCCATGGATATACATAAAAATAATGAAACAAATATGTAAGAATTACAGAAAATAAAACAGATGCCACATTCCACCAAACTTGGGTGGATGAAAGATAATGTGAGCCAATACTTGCTCAATGTGGAAAAAAAAAACAAAAAACAATGTTACCTTTGGAGTCACAGCAGTGAATGAGGAGGTTAAGTGCATGCAGTATAGGTCAGCTCTTGCTCAACACCCCGGTATGGCCCTCATTGCCTGGGGTGGGCACACTGGTGGTATCCGGTTTTAGTAAAAATCTAGATGAAAACCCTTCTCCTTCTTGGAAAGAATCCTAAATTTCATAGACCCTGCCTGTTGCCCTCAAGGTTTTCCTTGTTCACCAAAAGACTCATGGAAATGTGGTGCATCCATCAGGACTCCAGGTCCCAGGGACTCAAGGGTCAGTGAAGCTCCTGCCCAAATGTGCTTCTCTCATATCACACAAGCCAATTCAACCCAGAGGGGTAGGGGAGAATTTCTATCAGTTGATGCAGGCATATATGTACATGAGGTAATAAGGCCTGTTTGACCCCCCTACCATTCCTACCCCCATACCCTTTCCCCTCCTCCTCATTTAAAATAACTCAATTCTTTCCTATGCCCCCTTACTTTGAGTTAGCATCCAGGTATCATAGAAAACATTCACCTTTTTTTTTTTTTCCGGCTTGACTTATATCACTTAGCATGATATTCTCTAACCCCATCTATTGAAGTTAGGTAAAATTCCACTATATATATACACATACATACACCCACACACCACATTTTCATTTTCCATTTATCTGTTGAAGGGCATCTAGGTTGGTTCTGTAGTTTAGATATGGTGAATTGAGCTTCTGTAAACACTGATGTGGCTGAGCCACTGTAGTATGTTGATTTTAAGTCCTTTGGGTATAAAACAAGAGGTGGGATAACTGGGTCAAACGGTGGGTGGTTCCATTCTAAGTTTTCTGAGGAATTTCTGTCCATTTTGCATTCCCACCAGCAGTGTATGACTGTACCTTTTTTCCCACATCCTCATCAGTATTTAATGCTGCTTGTATTCTTGATAATTGCCATTCTAATTGGAGTAAGTTGAAATCTTATAATCATTTTGATTTACATTTCTCTAATTGCTAGAGATGTTAAACATTTTTTCATTTGTTTGTTGACAGTTTGCATATCTTCTTCTGGGAAGTGTCTATTCAGTTCCTTACCACATTTGTTGATTGGGGGTTTTTTGATGTTAAGTTTATTCAGTTCTTTATATATCCTAGAGATTACTGCTTTATCTGAGTTGCATGTGGTAAAGATTTTCTCCCAATCTGTAGGCTGTATCTTTACATTTTCAATGTTAAAGTGATAACATTATAGTAATATTCTTCTGTATCTAATGCAGTAATTTTGATGGTCTGTTAAGATCTACTGCATCCTAAATAAAAGCAGAAGTTCATGTTTTAAATATTTATTCTTTTAGAATTTAAACTTTATTTTGTTTATTTATTTGTATGTGATCCTGAGGACCAAACCCAGTGCCTCACCATGCTAGTCAACACTCTATAACCGAGATACAAACCCAGAACCAGAAGTTCATTTTTAAATGGAATATAATATAGGAATACCACCTTTTGTCCTGAATTTTAAACCTCTACATCCAGATGAAGAAAAATCTGTATATGAAGTGGGCAAAAGTGTTGAAAACAATGATAATCCTGAAGAAATGATGATCGTCAAAGAAGAGCTCATCAATAGTGAGTGACTCCATATTCCAGGGTCAGGTCTCAGTCATTGTGGTTGAAATGTACCTCCTATAAAATGGGTTCTCCTATCTCTAGTGATCCATTAACAAGTTTTTTTTTTTTACTATTGTATGATAGAAATAAAAAAATATTTGAAGGAAATGAACAAATTATCCCACTTTCAGCTGGGAAAATATACTATGTTTGAGGTGGTTTCCTCTTCCAGCTTAATATATTTGATGCTGAGTAAAAATAAAATTAAAATATGTAATTTTTCCTTTAATTTAGGGAAACCATTGAAGAAGAGATGGAAAACTCAGTCCTTCTATTTGAATGGAATGGTCTCAAATAAGTTTTTACATCTTAAATTTCATCAATTGTTGATTTATTCTATTTTATTTTTATACTTGCTGACAGAGAGGGTCATGATAAAAATAGTAAAATAATACATTTCAGCAATTTTTCATGCATCAAAATATAAAAATAAAACAAATGAATAAACAAATAAAACTGAACAGAAATTCTGGATAACACACAAAATTCTATAGCAAAGTAGAAGTGAAAGCCTGGTCATGAAAAGGTCATGTGAATTACAATAGGAAGGTCCCTGGACCTTTGCACACCTTTCCCAACCCCATCCTGTGGGAAGGGGAAGATTTGAGAGCAGCATGCCCAATTCCCTGATCTCTTCCATGACCCTACCTCTTATGTGCTGTGTCTGGTGGACTGCTCTCTCTCTCTCTCTCTCTCTCTCTCTCTCTCTCTCTCTCTCGACTCAGAACTCAGGTACAGGTGTAGAGCTCAGATATCAGGTTACAAAATTGTGCATAGCAGGGGTGGACACCACTGTGTGTGACCACTTCATGAAGGAAAAGGGATCAGAAAACACACAGGACCCCCAGGCCCCAGAAGAAGCTAAGGGGGAGCTCTGGATGACCAGCTCCATTATAAACAGCAGCGTGCATAGGGGAATTACAGGGAAAGCACAACTCAGGCACCTGCATGCTCAGGAAAGACTGAATCCTTCACCCAGGCAGACCCCAATCCTCAAGGCAAGGCCTGACAACTAGTGAAGGTGTTCCTCATCAGTATCCAAAGACTGCAGCTGATGAATGATTATTTCAGAGGATGCATTTCAATGGATGCCAGGGCATACAAAGAAGAAGGAAAGCATGAACCATTGAAAGGAATACAAAATCTCTGGAAACTATCCCAGTAGAAAACTGTATCAGTGTGAGAGACATCACCTTTCCAATGTCTGCCTTACAGGTGTATCAACAGTGAATGGAAAATGCAGGAAACAACAGAAGAAAATCTGCAAATTATTGTGTGGAAGAATTGCAGCATAATTACAGATATGTAAATCGTATTAGAAAGAATAAACCAGAAATTCTGGAGCTGAAAAAATCCTAAGTTGATCAAATGAGTAATAGGTTTGAGTATACTTCTTTTGCCTACTCAAACAGCCAAACTGAAGCAGCTCATTTAAATGCCAGAGTCTGAGGGGAAGGAAGCCAAGGGGTGAATAAAACGACTGTGATGCCCAGGAAGTCACAGCACAACACCTGGTGGAATCATGAGCTCCTCAGGGTCGTCTCTGGAGGAATGTGAGGGAGGGGCAGAGTGGAAACCAGAGGAAAGGGTTAGAACTCCAGTTGCACTTGCTGATCTCCCCTGATCAGTAGCCTGGTGCTGCTAACAGCTACCACACTGGACAGCTGTACAGAGTTGTCTCCACCACAGCACAATGGCTGTTGGCCAGAGTTGGTTGAAAAGGAAAACTACCTTGATAATGGTGTTGCAGCTCGGATCACAAACCTCCCTGTCATGGGTCATAAGACTGGGTGGTCTCAGGTCCTCTTCAGGATAATGCAGTTGCTGGGGTCCAGAGCTGGTTCTGGAGGCTTCTGGAATGGTAGGAAAGTGGCTACACTGACAGATGGAGACCACAAGGTCTGAGGTACTCCCACCCTTGAACACCCTGCATCCTCAGGAGTCTGTCTAAAGCCACACTTTTGGCATCTCACGGGGATCACTGTGACCAGCCCCTAAACCCCTGTGAATAAAATCTTCAGTGAATTCTGGATTGTCTGTTAGTCTTGCCTCAACTCCACACCTGGATTATTTGGAGGAGAATCCACTTTGCATTTTCTGTAGAGCAGTCGTGGAGATGGATGCAGTAAGATCACGTCCATGAGTTACAGTGAAGGGTTCCCAGTGAAGCTTCCTGGGGCCAGAATGAGCTCTATGAGATGCATTATTCCAAAGTGTCCAGCAGAGTGTAGACAAGCACACAATGAATGTAGAAAAAAGCCTCATCTTAGAAACTCCAGGGATGACAGTATCCATCACCTCCAGGAGGCCCTGCATGCTTGGATGGGGTGCCTGTTCTGACTAGGGACATAATGGAAGAGCTTAGCAGTGGGAAAACCCTCTTTGTGCTTGGAACTCAGTGACTGGAAACCTGACCTTTCCTCTACCTTGTCTCCTCTGAATCAGTAAAGTCCTTTCTTAAGGTGCAATTATGTCCTACTGTGTCACATACAGACTTGCTATCCAATGTGGGTTTGCTTGAGAAAGAGCTTTAAGAAGGGAATGGGGGATGAACTAGATCATTCAGGTGAGTTTAATGTCAAGAACCTGTGTCCTTCTAAGCCTTCTAAGGAAAGACTGAGGGAGCTCTCTCCATCCCCATCAGGCATCAAGGAGAAGCCTGTGAGGACATGGTCAGAAGGGGATGACGGGGAGGTGAAAAGATTTGATATTCTTTCTTGTGGAACACTTATGAGAGGATGTGCTGCTTAGAGTCACTGCAACCCTATTGGGGCTGTAAGACATTATGGTCTGGTTTGAAAATCCAGTGTGGTACATGTGGCAAAGCATCCATAAAGAAAGGACCTCGGTACCATCTGTTTACAACAAGCTTTTGCATTAACCACACATTTCCAGCACTCAGGATATTTTTTATTTATGTAAGCATTGCCATAGTTACTTTATTTGCTTTTAAAATTTTTCTGACTTCCTCAGCAATGACACTGATGATTAAAAAAAAAAAAGTCTGTCTGAGTCTTAGATGAACATTTCAGGTGAAGACAGGTCAACTCAAAGGTTTAAGTGGGTGTTTGGGAGAGACTGAGAGTGGAAACCATAATAAGTTATGTACTGCCCAAGCATCTTGGTCAGGCTACCTCATTGTCTAGAGAAATCCAAACCAGTCTTATAAGTTCACAAGTTCTGCTCTTTTCCTGTGTTCCCTGCTCTTGAAGCAGCACATGGCAGGGTCCAAAGAATTTAGGGTTGTCAGAAGCCATGTCAAGGGCTTCAGAGGGCCATCCTGAATTTTCATATACTCATGGAAACCATGTAAGTCTGCAGAAGTTACAAGTACCCACTCTTGATTTGTCTGGAATTGAGGGGAAACAGTGAGGCCACTCCCATTTCTGATGTAGGGCAGAGATCATTTGTTA
>JAJEJO010005416.1:0-13902 GCA_020662805.1 Glaucomys volans | reverse complement strand
GCTGGAGAGAAGGAGCCTCAGAGATGGAACTGAAGTGTTCTCTCCTCCCTCTGCACTTGCTCCTCGGCTGACCCTGTGTTCCATGTGTGCTGAGTGCCTCCTGCTGGCCTTGGGCACCCTGCAGGGAGGTTTGTGTCAGGGCTCATACTGAGGTCCCCTCACTGTGTGTCTCTGGCACACTAATGGGTGGCCACCTCCTCAGTTCTCAGACTGCTCATTTGTAGGTACAGCATTTCCTTGGAGGTCTCTCTGCCTATGGTGAATCTGCCCTTCACAGAATTAGCATAGATTATGTAACGACTACTAGTACTACTAATGCATGAAATCCACTCCAGCCCCTTCCCTGGAGCCTGGCAGACCCAGTACATCCAGTAGCTACTGAAGGTGAATCCAGAGGCTGCACAGGAGAGTGGCAGGGACTCCCCAAGCTGCACCAGGCCTCCCCCTGACTCCACCAGCTGCACGTCACTCTGCACACCTGCAAACACAGAGGCAGCCTGGTCAGGACACCCTCACTCACCCACTCTTTCTCTCCCTCCCATCCACTCACACACTCAGGATCTCTGCTCTCCATGAATCACCTTTGAAAACAGAAACAAGGAAAACTCAGCTGAGCACACAGTCCATGGAGAGCATCCTGTGTTCAGTGCTGACCACTGAGTGGGATGAGCTGGGAGTCCAGGGCTGGGCTCCTGTGCAGAGCTGCAGGGTCAGGGTGGGCTGGTTTTCATGAGCAGAGGGAGGCCCTATTTGCATGTCCTACTATATAGCAGCTGTGGGTGGAGGCCCAGGCAGAGCTGCACTGAGAGCAGATTGGGGTGTCATGGACTGGCCTTCTTCCCATAGCCTCAGAGATATGTTTTTCAACTGATTCTCTCTATGAATTTCTTTATGCATCATATCTGGATATTTATCCTTTTCTCTGTCATTTATTGTCATCATTTTTTCCAAGGAATGCTTATTCCTAGTATTTTTATTGTTCTTAATCAGTGCTGACCTCCAATTTCTGTTCCCTGTCAGTGCCTGTCCAGGGAGTGTGATGAGGAGAGTGTCAGAAACTGACAGGTGCTCAAGGGCAGGAAAAGCTTTGAATACAGGGCCAGTGTTCCTCTAGCCTTAGGGATATTGTGACCAATTTATTCCATCCATCTATGCATCTCCTTATCCATTCTCTGTGAATATCTCTCCTGTTGTCTGACATCTATTACAGTCTGTTATCCCATGACTGCCATATTCCCAGGATCTTCCACTGCCCTTTATCACCATTGACATCACTTCACTTACCAAGTAGTTTCTGTTTGAATATCAATTTGGGTCCATGTAACCCCTATCGCAATTCAGCCCAGGGTTACTGCTCATGGGACTGAGTGAGTGTCCCTTCACCTAGAGCCTCTCACTGACCAGGGCACTCCAGACCCGAGTGGCATGGGGCTCTCAGGTCAGCCTGCTGTAGAGTTCATGTGGGGACAGGGCAGACATTCTCTTTTCATGGCCATCCTTCCCAGCCCCCAGAGCATTCCTTTCCAGTGTACTCCAGAGTGACAGCAGGACTTCCCTGCCCCTCAGGGCTCTCACAATGAGGATTAGTGTGAAGAGCTTAAACACTGCCCAATGCTGTGAACAGGGCACTAGTGTACCAGCCTCATGTAATGGGGGACCAGAAGCGTGGTCTTCAAGTACATCCTACTATTTCCAGACCATTTGTTTCCTACGCTCATGCTACAAGATGTGAATTTTTTTATGATGGAAAGAAAATACAGATTCCAGGAATTTTCTGGGTAGAATTTTCAGGACTCCTGGGATCAGCCACACATTGCATGGTTTGCAAAAGAAACAGATGCGCCATCGACAGATGCTTCCAATCCCAGGAAAGAGGGCTGAAATCTACTGCATGAATCCCAGTGCCAGTGGATCCAGAACTGTGTCCAGGTGGTGGAGAAGAGCACAGATATCCAGGCCACTCACTGTGGGATCTGACACTACATCATCTCTTAATGAAAGAAGTAAAGAGGTCAGATTTCTAGAAGAAGAACTGATGTGACTGCATACCTACAGCCTGCTGGATTCAGTGAAGGAAGCTTGGTATATGCACACAGTGGGGATTATTTGGCCATGAAGAAAAATTAAATCACAGCATGTGCTGGTGAGTGAATGGAACAGGAGAAATCTCTGCTAGTTGGCAGACTAGTCCTTGGATGACCCTCAGTTCTATCCCCTACTCCTCCCAGGACTGCTGAGGATAGTTAACATGCAAGGCCACCTGGAATCCCAGGCTGAATCTGGGGAGTCTGGCTTCTGTTTCTTGGCTGCCAGTTTTGGGACAGGAAGATGTTGTCAAGATTAGTGGACCACCTGCTCTTCAGTAGCTCTCAGCTGCTGTGATGTCTTACTCTGCTTAGCTTTCCAAGATCATGAACTTGGCCCTGATCCTTGGCTCTACAACTTCCATTAATCAACAGCAAAATTGCCAGACGACCAGTGCTGAGTCTCATGGATATCTTGGGAGCCAAGATAACCAGGAGCCTGAGGGTCATCAGGTGTACCGGGTCACTGATCCTGTTTGTTGTACAGGGAATCCCAGGGCCAGCCCTAATCAGGGAATCTCACTGAAGTCCCTACCCTGAGTTGCTGGGAAATGACTCACCAGTGTCCTCTGAGCTTCCTCAGCATCTGATCCTGATGACCACAGAGGAGTCACTTCAGCCTCAATAATGATGCTCTGCATGTTTTTCATGTGATAATTCACCTGCATCAAAGTATGTATGCAGGGAGTCTGCGTGGGAGTGGACACCCTTGTCCAGGTCCTGAATTTAGAGGAATTGTTTCAGTTTATCACCATTCAGTATGGTGGTGGGCTTGTGGTTGTGACATGTAGCCTTTATGAGGTTAAGGTCAGGCCCTCAGTTCTTCAATGCTGTAAGCATGGTTGATTTCTGAACTTTGTCGAAAGCTTTTTCTCCATCAGTTGAGATGATGTGTGATTTCTGTCCTTAGATCTGTTCATGGGGTGAACAAATATTAATCTTACATCATGAATTTGTGTATTTAGAATCAACCTCCCAACATGGAATGAAACCCACTTGATCATGTTGCACTATTTCTTAATATACTCCTGGATACAATTTACAAATATTTCATTTAGGATTTTGTATCTGTGTCCATCAGCGATATCTGTCTTCAATCCTTTCCTGGAGGTGCTTTGGTTCTGGCATTATGTGATACATGCTTGATAGATTGACTTTTGCAGTGTTCTCTCCTTCTGCCTCAGGAATAGCTTGAGGAGGGTTGGCATTAACTCCTTTGTAACATTCTGATAGTATGATCTGAGAATTGATCTGGTGATGAACTTTTCTTTCTCTGAAGGACTTTAATGGCTGCCTCAACCATATTTGTTGATTTATGTGTCTTTTAGATTTCTCTATCCTTGTGCTTGAATTTGTGTAGGTCAGATGTGTTTACAATTCTGTCAGTGTTTTCAAGTTTTTTATTTGACTGGAGCATGAATTATCAAAACAATTTTAATGATCTTCTGAATTCCAGACCTTTCTGTTGCAAGATTTTTGTTTATCTCTAATTATTTTTTTAATTAGGGTCTTCCTTTTTATTAATTTGGTTTGTAAAAGTACTTATCAATATCCTTAATATTCTATTTTTTTCATTTGCACTAATAAATTATACATGACAGTAGAATGTACTTTTACATTTTGATAAATCATACATTAATGGAGAATAATCTCTCATTTCTCTGATTGTTCATGTTGTAGGATCACATATGTCATGCACGTGTATATACACATGAGGTAGTAATGTCTGCTTGACTCCACTATCCTTCCAAACCCCATACCCCTTCCCTTATCTTCACTCCCCTATACCCAATCTAAAGTAACTCTATTCTTCCCTAGCACCCACACCTTTATTGTAAATCAGCATCCACATATCAGAGAGAACATTTGCCTGTGGTTTTTTGTGATTGACTTATTTTGCTCAACATGATATTCTCCAACTCTATTCATTTACTGGCAAATGCCATTCATTTCATTCTTGTCTAAAGGTGAGTGCTAGTTCATCAAATATATATTTATCACATTTTCTTTATTCATTCACCTGTTTAAGGACACCTGGGCTGGTTTGATATTTTAACTATTGTGAATTGAGCTGCTATAAATCTTGATGTTGCTGCATCACCATAGTGTGCTCATTTTAATCCTTTGGTTATAAACCAAGGTGTGGGAGAGCTGGATCAAATGGAGCTTGCATTCCAAGTATTTTGAGGAATCTTCTGACTTGTGTCCATAGTGGTTTCACCAATTTGAAGTCCCACCAGTAATGTATGAGTGTATCATTTTTCCCACATCCTCACCAACATTTATTGTTGCTTGTGTTACTGATAATTGCCATTGTTTTTGGAGTGAGGAGAAATCTTAGGGAATCTTTTATTCTCATTCCTCTAAATGCTAGAGATGTTGAACAATTTTTCATATATTTGTTGATCAATTGTATTACTTTTTCAGTGAAGTGTATGTTAAGTTCCTTAACTCATTTACTGATTGGGTTATTTGAGGAGTTTTTGGTGTTAAGTGTTCTGAGTTCTTTATAGAACCTTGAGATTAATGCTTTATCTGAGGTGTATGTGGCAAAGATTTTCTTCCAGTCTGTGCACTCTCTTCTCACATTACTGATGGTTTGTTTTGGTGAGAAGATCTGTCTTGTTTGAATCCATTCTATTTATTGATTCATGATTTTAATTCTTATGCTTTAGGGTCACTCTTTACCTATTCAAAAAACAAAATTTGTGCTTCCTTGATTTTTCAATGCTGTGAATGTTTTTCCTGAACTCTAGCCAGAGCAATCCAGCAGGAGAAGGAAATTAAAGGGATAGATAGGAAAAGAAGACATCTGAGTATCTCTGCTTATTGATGGCAGAACACGTGTAGAGTTGACTAACAAATTAAACAATGTAGATAAATATATCTTGTGTTCATAAACCAACAGTCTTCTTATATTTTAAAATGAGTCTGATGAGAAAGAAATCAGGAAAAGTGTCTCATTTAAAATAGCCTGAAAAAATTGGGAATCGATGCAATCAATGAGGTCCAATATCTCTACAATTTAAACAGGAAACACCAAAGGGAGAAATTGGAGACCTTAGAGATGGAAAAACCTCCCATGTTGTTGAGATGACAGAATTCATATTATCAAAATGGACAAACTAGGAGAAGCATTTCTTCTTCTTTTTCTTGGGCATTGAGGTGTTGTTTTAGATTACTTATTGGGGGTCTTTCTATTCTTTTGAGGTAGGAACTCAATGCTGTAAACTTTTTTCTTGGGACTACCTTCACACTGTCCCAGAGATACTGATATGTTGTATCACTTTCAACATTTTCTTCTAAGAACTTTTCTCTTTCTCTCCCAATTTCTTCTGCCATCCATTCATCATTCTAGAGTGTTTTATTTTATCTCTAGTTGGTGATGCAGTTTCTGTTCTTTATCTTACCATTGATTTCTAATTTCATTCCATTAGGATCTGGTAGAATGAAACATATCATCTATATCTTTTCGTACTTGGAAAAGATGTCCATTCTCATCACTTCTATTCAATATCGGTCTTGAAATTTTAGCCAGAGCAATTAGGTAGGATAAGGAAATTAAAGAGATACAAATTGAGAAAGTAGAAGTTAAATTATTTCTGTTTGCAGATGACACTTACTCTGCCAGAAGACTTCTGGAGTTCATAAGCAGCAAATTAGTGGGATATGAAATCAACATATAAAAAGTAATATCTTTGGTCAGGCACCATGGTGCACCCTGTAATCCCAGCACCTTGGGAGGCTGAGTCAGGAGGATCATGATTTTAAAGCCAGCCTCAGCAACTTAGAGAGTCCCTAAGCAACTCAGCAAGACCCTGTCTCTAAATAAAATATAAAAAGGGCTGGGGATGTGGCTCAGTGGTTCAGTGCCCCTGGTTTCAATCTCCAGTACCAAACAGAAAAAAAAAAACAATAATATCTTTAAAAATCATGTGGTGTATGTGGATCCATATATCACAGGGAGTTTCACCTTTATGTGTAAGTAAAAATAGCCAATCAAGTGTAAAGAGAGATAAAGGAGAGCTGGGGGAGGGGGATCATGATCTGAAATCAAATTCCATGCATGCATGCCTTTGTCAGGACAAACCCCACCATTATAAATAATTATATTGCTCTAATATTAAGAAGGAGAGTAATCACTTCTCCATACACCAAAATTATCTACTGAGAATGAATCTATTCACGATAGCCTCAAAAAATATTAAATACCTGGAGAAAAAATATAACCAAAGATGTGAAACACTTTTACAGTGAAAATTATAGAACACTAGAGTCAGAAATCAGAGAAGATATTAGAAGATGGAATGATTCCCCATACAGTAGATAGGAAGAACTCATATTAGTAAAATGACCCTAGGATGAAAGGCAATCTAGAGATTCAGTGAAATTCCCATAAAAATTTCACTGACATTTTTAACTTAACAAGTGCATGAGAGAGAGAGAGAGAGAGAGAGAGAGAGAGAGAGAGAGAGAGAGTGTCTCTCCAATTGGAGAGGACCTCAGGTTGCATAAAGATCTAAAAATTTCAACACCCAAAACCAAGTGACCCAATCTATCAACGGGCAAGTGAACTAAACAGAATATTCTCAAAAAAGAAAATGCAAATGACCTAAAACATATGGTAAAAATATTTCACATCTTTAGCAATCAAGGAAATGCAATTAAAACTACAGTGACATTTTATCTCACCCCAGATAGAATAGAAATCAACAAGAATATGATTGATAATAATTGCTGATGAGGATGTGTGTGAAGGAAACCTGTGTGCAACTGGCTGGGACTTCAGATTAGAACAACCATTGTGGAGTCCATGTGGAGAGTCCTCAGAACACCAGGGCAGAACCACCTGGTGGCCCAGGTATTTCACTCCTTGGTATTTATTCAGATGAACTAAAATCAGCAGGCCATAGTGATAGACATGTTCCAATGTTTATAGCAGCACAGTTCATAGTGGCTGAGTTGTGGAATCAGCCCAGGTGTCCTTCAGCAGATGAAGGATGAAGAACATGGGGTGTGTGTACACAGTGATGTCGACTCAGCCTTAAAAAGGGGTGAAATCATTGCTTTTGCTGGTGACTGGATGGAACTGGAGACCATCATCCTAAGTGAGATGAGCCAGACTCTAAAACTAAGGGTCTTGTACTTTCTCTCATGTATGGAAGCAGAAGGAAAAGAGGAATTTTAATAATGTATAAATGCATTCTACTGTCATGTACAACTAATTATAACAAATTTTAAAATTAATAAAAATAAAATAAAATAAAAATTATCTCTCAAAAACACAAAGCTTTCTGAGCAAAGTAGATAAAGGGGAGTGATGGTAATGAGGGGAGGCAAGAGCAGGGCCTGAAGATCAGAGCCAACCTGAGAATGTTCTGTGCACATGCACAAAAATATGACGAGGAATCCCCGAATCCCTCTTTTGTGCACAATCTGAATGCACCAATGAAAAGTGTATTAATAAAAAGAAAAAAGTCTTTTAAAACATCATTTGGAAAATAGAACTTTGTAACCTTCAGCAATCAAAACCAGCAAATCCTGGAGAAGCACAAAGAATAAACAAGTGTTGGTTTCAACTAAGGAGCAGAGGACACGAGGAGAATTGGACTTGCTGAAGGAAGTCAGGGAGAGGGTGTGAGCTCCAGTCTTCAACAACAGGAAGTCCCAAAGCACAGAAAGAAATGGGAGAGTGTGACCTGCCCTTAGGAAAAAGGTGTTTACAGAAGAAATCCTAGATGGAAACCAAACATTTGATTTATTACATCCAGAAACTTTAAAAGAATGGTTTGTGTCCTCAAGATACTAGTAAAACCCCAAAGTAAACAGGAGAAAGGTCAGCAGATGTTAAAAGCAGGGAGGGGGTTGGGGGAGTCCTGGGAACTGAATTAGAACAAATTATGTTCCAAGTTTTTATAATTATTTGAAATTAACCCGAAGGTGATAGATAATTAAAACAACCAATAAAAAGTTAAAAATAAAAGAACTGACGTGTGTGTGCATGTGTGTTCACATGGGCATGTGAATGTGTGCTCATGTGTGCATGTGTGTGTGCATGAGTATGTGTACATATGTGTGTGCATGCATGCCTGTGTGTGCATGAGTGTGTGCATGAGTGTGTGCACATGTGTATATGTGGGTTGCATGTGTGTATGAGAATATGCACATGTGTGCACACATGTGTGTACATGTGTGTATGAGTGTGTATGTACTTGCGTGTGTGCATGTGCATGCATGAGTGTGTATGTATTTTGTGTGTGTCTGTGTGAATGTGTGCAGAAGTATGTGTATGAGTGTGTGCATGTGTATGCACATGTGTTTGCATGAAGGTGTACATACATGTGTGCTTGCATGTGTGCATGCCTGTGTATGCATGTTGTGTATGAGTGTGTGTACATGTATACATGTGGGTGTGTGCATGTATATCAGTGTGTGCATGTGTGCATGTGTTATGAGTGTGTGTATCTTTTATGTATGCCTGCTTTTCTAAAGTGACTCAAAGCACTGAAGCAAAACATAAGCAAAGATTTAAGGAAAATCCAAAATCAATGAATGCACAAAATGATAATATGAATAAAAAGAGAATAATATAGGGAATCAAACAGAAATTCTGCAGTTGAAATGTAGCAAACTGAAAAAAAAAAACAAAACATTTTCTTGGAGGGATTAACAGCAGACATGAATATGCGGAAGAATCAGGAATGAAGGAGAGGAGGGTTCAGAAAACAAGTGCTTGAGGAAGCAGTGGAGCAAGATGGCCAAGTGGAGTTGCTGACACAAAGGAGCAGCCTGAGCACATCAGCCAATGACTGAGCTGCCATTCAAACTGAGTGACTGAAGAAACACACTGGGCTGAGCCAGGAGACCTGAACCCTCCACAGAGGAGGCTGGGAAAGAGAGCAGCACAGAGAGGCAGCTGGGCACCTGCCTCTCACATCCACTCCCATTGCCTCAGCACAAGCCAAGAGGGGCTTCTCCTCACAGGGCAAAGGCACCTGGAGACCCCAGAGGACACCTTGCCACAGCATGAAGATGCATGGACGCTCCCTCAGGGCTGTGCAGGCTGAGATCTGGAGAGCTGCCCAGGATCCATGTGCTTGCCTTGCCACAGAGTGGCAGCCCGTGCCCACCGCCCACCCCCAGAGACCTGAGCTGCTCAGACTCAGCACCAGATGGAAACTGGACACACTCCAGAGGGCTCTGCCCTGGGCTGGTGGCCAGCAGCAGCTCCCTTCCTGCAGGACCCTGGATGTTACCAGCCTCTGCCCAGCATCGATGTTGAAAGCCCATTGTGTGCCCATTCCCTGGGGACAGGGGGACTTGTGATACCAGTCTTACTGGTGGTCAGGACCAAGTCAAGGTCCAGGGAGTGGGATAATGAGCAGTCAAGGACATCAGACAAGCACAACTTATGTGAGAAAGTGACAGAGACAGACTCCCGCAGAGAGGAGTGCAACCCAGAACTCAGAGCCCGATCCTGCAGGGCAGTCACCTTTTCATGGCCCTCCAGCTTCTCTCTTTCCTTACTCATGGTCTCTCTGTTCTTCCTGTAGCTGTGCCTAGGAGAACCAAAACAAGCTTTTTGAAAAACAACCTCAGTGAACCTTTGATCTTTCTTGAGAAATGAGCACTCACTCTTGATCCACATTCCTACCCATGTTCATGACCTGGATTGAAAGTCATCAGCCAATCTTCTCCCTGCTCTCAGGACCTGACCTCATCACTCTTCTTTTTAACTTCTTAATTTCTTCTAGTGACTATTCATGACAGGAGAATGCATTTTGACACATTGAAAACAAATGGAGCACAGCTGCTCCTTCCTCAATCTGCACACGGTGCTGAGTCATGACAGGAGTGGAGTCACACATGTACACAGGGTAATAATGTCCATCTCATTCCATGGTCCTTCCCATCCCCACTGACCAGCCCTCCCTTCATTCCCCTCCAAATGATCCAAAGTTCCTTCATTTCTCCCTAGCCACCACCCCACCTATGGATCAGCATCCACTTATCAGAGAAAACATTGGGCTTTTGGATGTTTGGGATTGGCTTATTTCACTTAGCATGATCTTCTCTAGCTCCATCCATTTACCTGAAAGTGCCATAATGTCATTCTTCTTCAAGACAGAGTAACATTCCATTGTGGACATGTACCACACTTTCTTTATCCATTCATCTGCTGAAGGGCACCTAGGTTGGTTCCATAGCTTGTCCATGTGAGTTGAGTCACTACAAAAATTGACATGGCTGCATCACTGTATTGTGCTGATTTTAAGTCATTTGAGTATAAAGCTAGGAGTGGGATAGCTGGGTCAAATGATGGTTCCATTCCAAGTTTTCTGAGGAATCTCCATACTGCTTTCCAGAGTCTTGGCACCAATGGGAATTTGCATTCCCATGAGCAATGTGTGAGTGTACCTTTCCCCCCACATCCTAATCAATATTTATTGGTGCTTGTGTTCTTGATAATTGCCATTCTGACTGGACTGAAATGGGATCTTAGATTTGTTTCACATTTCTCTAATTGGAAGAGGTGATGAATATTTTCCATATATTTGTTGATCAATTGTGTTTCTTCTTTTGTGAAGTGTCTGTTCAGTTTCTTAGATCATTTATTGATTGGGTTATTTTTTCTATGATTTTGAATTTTTTGAGTTCTTTATATGTCCTGGAGATTAGTACTCTATCTGAGGTGCATAGTACTCTATCTGAGGTGCATGTGGTAAATATTTTCTCCCTCTCTGTAGGTTTTTTCTTCATGTTTTTGTTTCCTTTGCTGAGAAGAAACTTTGCAGTTTGAATTCATCCATTTATTGATCCCTGATTTTACTTCTTGCACTTGAAGAGTGTTGTTAAGAAGTCAGGACCTTAGCTGACATGATGAAGGTTGGGCCTACTTTTCTTCTAATTAGACACAGGTCTGTGTTCCAGTGCTGAAGTCTCTGATCCATCTTGAGCTGAGTCTTGTGTGACCCTCATCTTTCTCAGCCTGCTGAATACCTGACCCTCTTCCCTGTCTCACTTGCACAGAGAAAACCCCACACACAGTAGGTAGCTGCTATGGGCGTGACCAGGCCTGACAGTCAATCAGATGTTGGACACATGTCCCCAGAGAACTGACTGCCCAGGCAGCCAGCCTACAGTAGTGTTCACATGCACCCAGACCCAGCTTGGTGCTAGCCAGGTGGTGAGCTCTGGACCCCTCATGAGCCACACACAGCCAGCTGGCCTTCAGTGCTCATGTAGAGCTGGGCACAGCCCAATGGTCCAGCAGCAAACAGCCATGTCCTTCAGAGCCGTGGCCCTGAGCAGCTGCAGACGCTGGTCCCCAGCCAGCACCCAGTCACACTGCAGCCCTGTGCCCAGAGCTGGCACACCATGGAGCCACAGTGCCCAGGGCTGAGGCCCTTGGGGCAGGTGCAGGGGACACCCCCCCCCCATCCAGAACCCAAGCTGACACACTCTATTCAGCACACAGGTTGGCTCCCTCCCAGGGACACGTCCTCCACGAGGACCACAGTGAGCAGATGGCGACTGTCACACTGCAGACACAAATATGGTGTGGGGACCAGACACACCACACAGAGCAACCTGGCAATCCAGGAACACAGCACTTCTCCCTGATGGCCCTCTGCAAATTGTCAAAAAGGAAATCAGAGTCATGCCCTTAAGGAAGGTCAGGGAAGCACAGGAGGACACAGACAAATGAGTACAGGACACAGGAAATGATCCAAGACCTAAGGAAGAAAATCAGCAGAGACCCTGACACCAGAAAGAAGGATCCAGCATTGCTGCACGTGAAGAGTTCAGGGCATGAAGTCAGAGGGAGCAGACAGCCCAGCGAGGCAGGAGCAGGATGCTGGGATCTGGATACAAGGCTTCTAATTAATCTGTGGGAAAAGGGGAATGAAAGGGACCAAGAGAACCTGAGACCTTGAGACATGATCCAGGCAGGCAAAGCTTGCAGCCTCGAGAGTCCAGAGGAAGCCAAGAGGAAGGAGAGCACAGAGAGGCTGCTGAATGAAGTCACAGCTCACAGTGTCCCAAGTCTGGGAGAGATGTAAACCTCCAGATCCACGAAACTCAAAACCCCAGTTAGACTCAGTCCAAAGTGATCTTTTCAAAAGCACTTCATGATCAAGCTGTAGGAATCAGAGGCAAAGAGAGGATTCTAAAAGCAGCAGGAAAGAAATACTTTATTTTATGCAAGGCAATCACCAAATGATTAACTGCAATATTTTTCCTACCAGGGCTTGAAGCCAGGTGGGCACTTAACCACATCCCCAGTCCTTTTCATTTTTTATTTAGGGATGGGATCTCACTAAATTTCTTAGAACCTCAGTAAGTTGCTGAGTCTGGCCTCAATCTTGTGATCCTCCTGCCTCAGTCTCCGGAGCCTCTGGGATTACATGCATGCACCACCACACCCATTAAGTGAGAATTTTAAGCAGAAACTTTGCAGGCCAGGAGAGAATAATATCATATTTTCAGAGTGCTGAAAGGAAAAAAAAAAAGCCAACCAACCATGCTACACCCCACCAAGCTGCCCAGAAGTGAAGGGGAAATAAAGTCCTTTTCAGACAAGCCAGAGCAAAAGGATGCACCACACTAGACTGGCCTACAGGAGGAGCCCAGGGTGGAGGAGTGAGGAGGCCCAGCTGCTTCCAGGAAGCTCAGGGCAGGGGGACCTGCCCAGAGGAGCAGGTGCACAGAGGGAAAGAGCAGGAGTCAGACCCCCCACTGCAGAGTGGGCCCAAGGAGTCAGTGGTGAGAGGAGCAGAGCAACAGGACCAGCAAAGGGCAGAGCCAGTGATGCACCTCATCTGATCAGAGGTGGGCAGGATGGTGGGAATCTTACACACTGCAGTAGATGGTGGGAAATTTCTGATCTTTGCTGAACATGACCTGGCATTACTGACCCTGTTCTCACACAGGAACTCAGGAGAGTGAAGCCCCTTCATTCCAGGGGCCTTCCCGTGCCCCCCTCACTGCACTCTGCTCCCCTTTGTCTAACCCAGCCAGCCTCCCTTCCCTCCCCTTGCTGTGTCTCCACAGGTCACAGAACACCTGTCCTTTGGTTTGGGGGGCTGGCTCATTTCACTTAGCATGAGAGTCTCCAGGTCTATTCACTTACTTGTGAATGCCATAATTTAAGAATCTAAATTAAAGTTAAAAACCTTGTAAGTAGATTTTATTAAAAATGTAAGTGATACTCAAAATCCATCACTTCATAATTCCCTTATTTTCTAGGTCTCTGAGGAGGGAAACTCAGAGAGGCCTGATCGAGAGAAGGAGACACTTCTGAGGGTCTGAGACAGGAGAGATCTCTAGAATCTGCACACAAGGTGAGGACAGGGCAGGTGCTGGTGGGAAGGAACCTCAGGGACTGAGTTAAACTGCTCTCTCCTCCCTCTGCACCTGCTCCTGGGTGACACTGATCTCCCTGTGTGCTGAGCGCCCCCTGCTGGTCCTGGACACCCTGCAGGGAGGTTTGTGTCTGGGCTCACACTGAGGTCCCCTCACTGTGTGTCTAGCACAGTAATAGGTGGCCGTGTCCTCGGGTCTCAGGCTGCTCATTTGCAGGTACAGCGTGTTCTTGGAGTTGTCTCTGGAGATGGTGAATCGGCCCTTCACAGAGTCTGGGTAGTTGGTGATACTAGTACTCCACATTACTCCAATCCACTCCAGCCCCTTCCCAGGAGCCTGGCGAACCCAGTGCATGCCATAGTTACTGAAGGTGAATCCAGAGGCTACACAGGAGAGTCGCAGGGACCCCCCAGGCTGCACCAGGCCTCCCCCAGACTCCACCAGCTGCACG
>JAJEJO010005415.1:0-13237 GCA_020662805.1 Glaucomys volans | reverse complement strand
AATAATTAAAACAAAGGGAAATGGGACATTCATGCTTTAATCTGTATAAATTGCAATGAATTGATTAGTATAAAAGCATTCATCCCTGCGCGCCCAATTGCCCTTCGCGGTTCCCCGCCCTCCTGCCGGCCCATGGGCCAGACCACCACCTGCCAGCTAGCCACCAGTCTGCCTCTGGCCTACTCCTGCATGGCCTGGGGCGCTCCTCTGCGCCTCCTAAAGCTCTCGGCGGAGCCCCCCCCCACCCTGGTGACTGGTAAGGAGGTGGGGAGACAGAGGGCTGCAGCACCTACGTCAGCGCGGCGGGGCGCCCAGAGGCTCAGCCGGTGGGAGGCGCAGTGAGCACTTGATGGATGCCTGGAAGTTGACACACATATATATTCAGAGATGTTCTGCTACCTGAGACCTTGGAGGAGGCTCTGTCTAGAGAAGATTCTCCCTCACTGGTTCCACTACTCTAGAGCTTTATCGGGAGCAGAAGCTGTCAATGCCTTGAGGCCTTTCTATTTTGCAGTCCATCCAGATTTCTTTGGACAGCACCCCCGAGAAAGGTGTATCTGTTGAACACATCCAAAGCATGAACACTAATGTGCATTCCCAGCCTCTCAAAGAAGCTAAAAGGATGTCTGACAGGCCCATCAAGTGGGACAAGTCTTACTACTCCTTTACTGGATTCAAGGACCCTGATGAAGACCTTGAACAAGTCTCAAGAATAGAAACAACCCTCACATCCTGGTTAGATAACAATGGGAAAAGTGCTGTTAAAAAGCTGAAGGATAGTTTGCCCCTTAGAAAAGAGCTGGATCGTTTAAAAGAGGAGCTGTCTCATCTCTTGCAATTCTCAGATATTAGGTGGCAGAGGAGCCGGGGCATCGCCCACCGCTGTAGCCAGCTGCACAGTTTAGGCCGCCTAGCACAACAGAACTTGGAAACACTTCAGAAAGCAAAAGGATGTACAATCATATTTACAGACCACTCCGGCATGAGTGCAGTGGGCCACGCGATGCTGGGAACCATGGACGTCCATCACCACTGGACAAAGCTTTTTGAAAGATTGCCAAGTTATTTTGACCTATGGAGGAAGCTGATGCTTTTAGAAGATCAAATCAGCTGTCTGCTAGGCGGCATACAGGTCGTTTATATCGAAGAATTACAGCCAGTGTTGACACTTGAAGAATATTACTCTCTTCTCAACGTCTTCTACAGTAGGCTGTTGAAAAGTAGGGTATAAAAGCATTCATGCCTAGAAGGAAATATCTGCTATTGATAAGTAATTTATGACAATGTTTTATAAAACATCTAAGCTCCATTTTGATTCTCAAGATCACATTATTAAGTTGAATCCTTTATTAGAGGGAATTATCTCAAGTCATGATTGAGTTGAGGCAGTAAATTGTTTCTTCTTAGGTTGATTCATTATAACAAATTTCAAAATTGAATCTACTGAGCAATGTAGATTTTTATGTCTCAACATACCATTAATTTGGGAAATATTTAGCTTTATTATTCTTACTTTCACCTTATGTAATTTTTAAGATAACAGTGACATAGTAACTGGGCCTAGTGGCACACTCCTGCAATTCCAGTGTCTCTAGAGACTGACACAGGAGGATCAAGAGTTCAAAGGCAGCTTCAGAAATGTAGTGAGGCCCAACGCAGCTTAGCGAGATCTTGTTTCAAAAAAAAACTTTAGAAGCCTCAGTGGTTAAATGCCCCTGGGTTCAAACCCTAGTATCAAAAAGCAAAACAAAACAAAGCAAAACAAAACCATATTAAATAGAATTCAGGATGGGTTTATAATCATTCCTACATTTAACCAAAAACCTGTTTGAGTAAGGATGCAGTGCTATGTGTATGCTAGATTCTGCAGGTTGAAATAACAGAATGTGTGACAGACATCATTGCCCTGTGTACATGTATGAATGCACAGATGGTGTGACTCTACTTTGTGTACAACCAGAGAAACAATAGCTGTACTCCATTGTGTTCAATGAATCAAAAAAATTAAATAAAAAAAGAAAAAAAAAAGAAATATAATAAAGTATATACTCTAATCTTTCTCTTCTGATTTAGTACCGGAAGGGGATATTTCCCTCCAGGCAAAGTATTTTATTAAATATGGGTGGGGATGTAGAAAGAAGCCACTGACGTATATGCTCCATAGGCTGTGAAAAGTAAAATCCTTGACTGTACACTCAGGATTATTCATAGTTTGGGGAAACCTCCCTAGTGACCAGACCCACCAATGGCCATTGCCTCAGGTTAGCTTCGCTTGTCCTTCTCTCTCCCTCCTCCCTTTGCAAAACTGTGTAACTCATAATTGGACCATCTTCACAAGATATCATGTTACACTACCGATTTCTTTGTTCTCGGACAGCCCTCTTCTATAAAAGTGCTGTACTTCCTTAATAAATTTGGAGACTGTGTCTAGAACCTGCTCTCCCAGGGTCATGGCCTCCATCACCTTACCCCCTCCAGAAGGGAACATGATCCCACAGGTCGAGACCCAGCCAAAAGACAACAACAAATATGGGGTTTGGGTTTTTTGTTTTGGTTTGGTTTGATTTTGTTTTTTGTAAGGTAAGCTTAAAAGTAATGTTGCCATTACTTTACAGGGAAAGCTATATTAGGGTTTTAATGTACAAAACAGCAATTCTAATGGAACCACTCTAGCTATTGCACTGTGAATTAGACTGCAAACGTGCTGTTATGGTGAAGCCTGGGCTTTCAGAAAAGAGAAATGGACTTCTACAAGCAAAGAGAGAAATGAGAGAAATCTTTAGCAAAAAGGTAAATGGTCCTCAAGCCAGGCACTCACTCCAGGAGGACCAGGCATTGCTTTCTCTCCCCAGGACAGAGCTGAAGGCACCCTCTTCCTTCACTCACCTTTCAGACTTCACAATGCTGGTCATTCTGTCCTTCTGCTGAAAGTATTAGACAAATTCCACCTGACCTGGTAGACCAAGACAAAGACTTTTATTTAAGTTTCAGATAATAATTAATTACTATAAGGAACTCCAACAAATTAGCATGATTTCCTTTAAAGGTGAACTACTCTGACTTAGTGGGAGGTTCTGTAGAAAGCTTCTGGGAGGCCTTCATTCTATGCAGTCTTACAGGACTAAGGTTTCACTTAGAAGTCTAGCCCAGCTTTCTTCAGTATAATCCAAACTCACCAGTTATTGATCACTGGGACCCAGTTTGTTCCAGGAATCTGGGTGATTCTTTCTGAGATGATATGGGGTGAATGATGACAAGGCCACATGCAGCAACACTCCAGTGCCTCCCACTGGATCACTGCATCTCGGTTTGACTGGGGACTTGGTGATGCACGTTTGTGGCAGAGGACTCTGGTCTGAAAAAAAAGAAAAAACAAATCTGCCAGACTGGGAACTAAGTAGTCTCTGTAAACTGCAGATAGCTAATTGAACACAGATCTCAGTTCAATTCCAGAACTGTTCACAATCTAATTTGCTAAAGGTCTAAAGGCATTTGAACCTATGATAAATTCAACTTAAAGTAAATAATAATTAGCTATGGGAATATTTATAATGCAAATTTTACAGATGCAGTAAATGTGCAATGGTGATTATTTTCCCCCAATCAATTAGAAGTTCATAAAGCCCCATTGTTTGGGTAGGGCTTCGTTAGACTCTCTGAAGCATGCAGAAAACATGAGATATCGTCCCTGCAGTCAGAGAGTTTAGAGAAGCCTATGACACGGGGATCATTCTGTAAACAACACAAAACAGTCTGTATGTGGTGAAGAGTTCTGTGTAATGATTCTGTTCTGCAAGTTCAGAAATGAGAGAACTGAAGACCAACAACATATTTCAGATTATTGATACACACAAGTTTACTATTTAAAAACATTGCTTAAATACCGATCGTTTTTTAAATAAAAAAGCTGGATTGTTGACAGTCTCCCCAGCTGTGGGTTGTTTGTTGGTTGGTTTGTTGCAGTATCCATTTTATTAATATTACCACTAAAACACATCTTCACCATAGTTTGCTCCTATATGATGAACAGCAGTGGATTGACTGTCCATTACAAGGAAGAGTTCCTCCTCACATTGAAGAAAGGAAGGCGTGGAATTAGCCCAGGCACCATTCATAAAACTAATACCAAATAGAACTGTTGACAATAAGATATGTTCAGCAAAAAGATTTAAATCGAATAGCCTCATCCCCACGAAATTCATTTTTTGTAACATGCTATATTCCAAAATGGTTTGCATGTCATCTAAACCAACCCTAAGAAACATATCTGATGCTTCTAAAATTAAGACATTCTGCAATGTTATTGTTGTTATCTCAAAGAGCAGCTGCACATATATACACAAATGGTAAGAAAATATGTCTGTCCACTGTTAGTCAATATCTCCAGGACTTATTAGATAAAAAAGAAAACTGGTAGTAAAATAAGGAAAAATCTTAGAGTGTTAGTAAAATATATGTATATGAATTCTAGGCAGTGACATGAAGATCACACTAAGAGAAATGAATAGTTAATTCTGGAATTCTCCACCCAAAGAGAATTAGGCTTTAGGACTTTCAAAATAAATATACACAATTTATATTCAATGGCAAATAAGACTTCCCTCCTGGTGGGATGATTTACACTTCCTTATTTTAAAGAAAACATTTCCATTTTACATTGTCTTTAAATGTTTTATGGGCAAAATGCTGGTTATATTAAAAAGCATTATGACCACAGTACTCAGTCTTTCAGCTGATCATTTTGAGTCAAACTTCATTTGAGCTATAGCATTTAGATGTCAGTTGTATCAATGCTTCTGTTATCCTTTCAATATGAAGGCAACTAGCTGAAATAGTGTTACCTGTGTCATCAAATTGTATTTCACCTCTTTATATTTGGTTCATAGGTAATGATTCTTGATGAATGTACATTTGATTATCAGTTCAACCATTTTTTATGATTTTGCCAGAATTTCAAGGAAACCCAAATTTTTTGGGTGGGCATTTGTAAACATGACCTTACTTGTGTGACTAAAAAGTCAGATGGATGACATATTGTTCAGCTGGTGTATGTTTAATATCACTGTATTTTATGTATTTAGGTGTGCAAAAATTGTTTACCTAAAATTGTAATCTCTAGCATGATAACAAAGAATGAAAATTAAAAGTCTCTCTTCCAGTTGAAATAGCATCAAAAATTAACTTACTTTCATGTCAGACTTACATTTTTCATACCTCAGCTTGAAACAGTTCCCTTCATAATTGATAGACTGAGTTCACTTGTATAAAACTGAGCAAAATTGTTGCAACTTTCTTTAAATGGGGAGCTGTACCTTTAAAACTGACTGTACTTTATCCACTGACACTGATTTGGCAGTTGGTACTGCTGAACATTTTTTACACATGCCACCGTGAAGCCATATATATGCTAGTGTTGAAGAGGCTAAGGGGCATCCTTTCAATTTTAGTGTGTAAGCTGACCACAATTTCCCTTACATTTGGATGAAAGGACGTACTCAAGAGAAGTCCACAGATCGGAAACCAGACAGTAGTTTTTGAAATTGTAACAGGAAAATAAGAAAAAGTAAAAATATTCCTTAAAAAATTGGTTTTAATAATTTCTGCCTCTTTTTCAAATTACCCTCCCCCTTGGCTCACAAATCTCTGTAAAGGAGTTTTTTTTTTTGGTACATTTCAACTTTACCTGGCCCTGTGTTGTGATGCTACTGACATGTGTAAGACTGGATGTGTTTATTTATTATGCTGTCTCAATATCATGAAGTTCATCACTTTGGAGGAGCATAGATAAAATTAAATTAATAGCATGTCAGAGTTATTTTTCTGTGCACCATGACATCATTAAAGTTAGTGCTATAATGTAAATGGTTTATCAGGTTTGTAAAAACATAACCATAAATTACACTAACATCAGATATGAGTTGAGTATCTATAAAATATAATGTGTACCTCAAAATATTGGACTGCTGTTTGATGACTGGATATTGCTGCATAATTTTCTCTTATTCTTCATATTATTTTGGAGAGTTTTTTTTGTTTTTGTTTTTGTTTTGGTACTGGGGATTGAACCCAGGGGCACTCCACCACTGAGCCACATCCCCAGCCCTATTTTGTATTTTATTTAGAGACGGGGCTTCACTGAGTTGCTTAGGGCCTTGCTAAGTTGCTGAGGCTGGCTTTGAACTCGAGATCTTTCTGCTTCAGACTCCCAAATGCTGGTATTACAGGCATGCACCACCACGCTCAAGCAAATAAAGATTGCTAGTGTAACTCTTTCTTTCTTTCTTCCTTTCTTTTTTTTTTTTTTGCGGTGCTGGGGATTGAATCCAGGGCCTTGTGCTTATGCAGCAAGCTCTCTACCAACTGAGCTATATCCCCAGCCCCTGGAGAGAGAGTTTTAATGGGATTTGAAATGTGCAAGCTTTCTAAATAAGATGCAGTCAAATAAGGTATGATTAATTTGCTTGCATTTTTCTTTTTTTAAAGAAATATTTCAGTGTATTTAATTTTTTATGTAGAATATGAAACCAAATTTGTACCTAGTACCAGAGGATGGACTTAACTGTATTGTATGTAATAAGAACAGCTTCTACATAGGATCCCAAGAGACTTACAGAAAAGAGGCAAAGCCCTCATATTAGGCAAATAAAACTTGTATAGCTGGGAGATCTTGTATAGCTAGAAATAGCTGGAGATCTTATATTTACATGGGAAGATTTTTGTTGACCTTTTTCAAAAAGATTATACAAAAATTGTTTTATACCTCATTTCTTTTTTTTTGATATTTATAAAGAGAAAATTTAACAAAAGGTAGCTGTATCCTTCCTCTATATACAATGCCAAATATAATTATGCAAACAATAAAGTGTCAGTCTGTTACCCCAAAATTCCAGTGTTTATCTCTCAAACTTTAAGTCACTGAATTGAATACAGATTAAAGAGGGTTAAAAGTAATAAAGCTACTGACACATTCCAGATAAAAGGAAGCAACCGATACACTAACCTAACAACAATAGGTTTAACATAAAACTTTCCCAAAGAAGCTGTAACAGTATGCCATTATTTTGTAGTGGAAAATTAGGGATTATTTGGCAATGCTTCTTTTTACTAGTAACCATTTATAAAGTCAAGTGAGGGGAAAACCTAAGCACAACAACCAGTATTGCATATGAAATTGTTTTTAGGGCACTTTCTGAAAAATTCATGGATTTTCAGTGCAGATAAATCCCTATGTTGTTGTTCATGTGAGCCATTAAATTATAAGGTCATTAAAATGTGTGCCACAACACAAAAAGACTTTTCAATGGAACTGCTGTCCTAAACTCAGCCTTGCTTGAAATTAATTATGCTATTCAGAATTATTCCAAAAAGGTATCGCTTCAGGATGCTAGCAGCATAGCGCACTTAGCATACCCTATCTTAATGATAATCAATGAAGCAACAAGAAAGATGAATTGAAGAAAGGACAAGGTTAGAAATAGCTGGAGATCTTATATTTACATGGGAAGACTTTTGTTGTCCTTTATCAAAACTACAGGATAGTTCAAGTTTTCTAGGAGGGTGTGACCATAGGACTTTAAATTGATAATATTCTAAAGTATTTCTACATCTTAAGGTAAAGACAACTTAACAAGGAAAAAGTGTTCCTCAGAGGCCAAATCTCAACACATTTGGCAAATATATTCAGAAAATTCACTCCTCTTTCCCACTTTTATAAAACAATCTTTACTGGGCTACCAAACTGCCAGAGGAGTTGCCAAAAGGGAGACTATTCAAATTTATATTGAGAGTTATTCTAGGAAAGTGAATAGAATATACACCTAATTAGAAAGACAAACCAAAACACCATCCAAACGTTACTGCATGCATTCAACTCTTCTATTTCACAAACTCGATGGACAGACAGGAAGAGAACAAAGGGAAGAAATGGTATATAGAAGTAAAACAGCCAATGGGACAGAGGTTTTAGGGGAGAGTATATATGAGAGGAAGAAAGCAGTTAAGTGATATTTGATAGTAGGCAGTTAGAATTTATCTTTCAGTTTACTTAGCAAGTTACATCACTGCTTTATGTTAAACTTGACAAACTTACTAGTTTGCCCCTTTCATTTTAAAATAACTCATACTATGAGGTGGTGGGGGAGGAAAAGCAAACAAAGCATCATACAGGAAGATGAGACACAGTGAAATAAGAGGCCAAGGAAAACTGGAGGTGGGAACAGTTTTAAATAAGAAGGCCACTGAAAATGAGGTTCAGCAAACCAAAGTGACCATGTCTGCATTACCCTTCGTCCTTAATTAACTACACTGAGAATTACACCCAAGAAAACCACAAATATTATAATGGTTTATGTTTGGATGATATATCTTCACACTCTTTCACCAAAACAAAAAAGGAAAAACCAAAGAAGTTCCTTTTCACATAAGGTACAAGACAAAATTAACCCTATTTACATATTGAAGGTGAAAATCAGTGTTTTTCCAGCTTTTGATTTTCTTTTGCTATCACATGTCTACAGATTATAGGGACTCAAGCACATTATGCATGACAGAAAATTCCTCTCTTGTACAAAACAAAAATGTTGACTCCAACTTTTACTCTTATACAATTCGTAGAATAGAGTAGACATGACTGCTATAGGTTTTAATGTAGATAAAAACTGGACTATAATACAACTGAAATGTGGTGAGCTGAGCAGGTACATTTAAAAATGAAATCACAGACATGACATTTCTATACATTTTTTTTTGTTTGAAGAAAATTATAAAAAAGTCAGCAAGCAGTCACAGATGAAAGAACCAATAAAATAGGTGGATTGGATAGTTATGATGAGAACAAAAATCTGTTTAAATGAACAGAGTGTTTTATTTTGGCAGCAAGAAGAGAAACAGGTGGTGGATGTTAAGGGTGGAACAGGAGAACGCTCAGCAACATTTGCTTTTCTAGCCTGTCCCACCCCCTCCACTGCTGGTATCTACATTTTCACTGCTAGGCTGTTTTACCAGGATCTTTTGAAGGATATCTTCAGCTAGTAGGAGGAATGCCTTTCCATGTTTATTTTGGCTTTTGCACTAGTCTCAAAAAAATCTAATGCCGTGCTGCCTTGCAATCTGTTCTCCTTTGCCTTTAGGTGCAACTCTCTTATCCTCCATATCACACTTGTTTCCTAGTAACATTCTTTCCATGTCTTCTTTTGAATGCTCATCTGTTTCTAAGCCATTCGCTGATTTTTTCAAAATATTTACCATTGATGGTGGCATGTCCTAGCATGACACCCATTGCTTCTCTGTAGTAGGACGTTGTGACAATGTGAAATCGCTCCTGGCCAGCTATATCCCATATCTATAGTTTGATATTCTTTCCTTATAACTCAACTGTTTTGATCTTAAAGTCTATTCCTATGGTGGAAATAAAGGTGGTATCGAAGGCATCATCCAAAACAGAATGCAAGTCTCCACAATCCAGAGTCCCCACTCAGGAGCAGCTTGAAAAGCAGGTCATATGTCTTCTTTGCCTTTGGGAGGAGCAGCTCGAGCTCTCACCCCCAGTGGCCCCAAGGGATCAATCCTTCTCACCATGGCCAACTCCTCACAAAGGATTTCTTGGGTTAGAGAACCAGGGAAGCATGGGGGAAAAAGGAGGGCTCTAGAGGACGCAGGAGACGTACAGCCTCCTCAATGAAGCCTCATCCATGGCCTTGTCCCATACCTCCAAGGGCAGTGACCAAGGCTCTGCAACTTCTCCCAGCTGCTCTCATCAGTTCCTGTGAATATGTTTTTCTTTAAAAAAATTTGTAGCTCTGTACTAACATTCCAAAAATGCTGATGAGGACGAAATGCTAGACAAAGAATTCGAAGGATGAATTAAAAAAAAAACTACTTTGTGTACAACCAGTGAAACAATAGCTGTACTCCATTTGTGTTCAATAAAAAACAATAAATTTAAAAAAAAAATTTAAAAAAATTAAAAAAAAAAAACTCAGTGAAATCTCAGGTAACACAAATAAACAGTTCAGTGAATTAAAGAAAACAATACAGAATAAATGAGCAATCAAATAAACGGATAAAAAATTGGAGGAAAGAACCAAACACAAATTTTGGGAATTAAAAAACTCCATAAGTCAGATAAAAAACTCAGCTGAATACAGAAACACCAGAGTAGGTCAAAAGGAAAAGAAACTATCTGAACTTAAAAGATGATTTTGTGAAAATATTATATTGAGACAAATTAAAAAAAAAGAAGACTCCAGAACACCATTAAAATATCAAACGTTCATATAATTTGCATGCTGGGAGGAGAAAAACTACATTCAGAGTGCATAGAAAACAAATCAATTGAAAGAAGAGCCACAAATTTCTCAAATATTTTGAAAGACAGGGATATCCACGTTTCCAGGCACTTGGAACCCCACATAGACATAGCCAGAGATGAACATCTTTGTGATATGTCATAGATAAATTTCCAAAAGTGCAGAAGAAGAAAGAATATTACAAGTTGCAAAAAAAGATGTGCCACAATAAGTGAAAACTCATTAGACAAACAACAGATTTTATATCTGAATCTCTAAAGATCAGAAGAGCAGGAAATAATGCAATTAAAGTCCTGAAAGCAAATAACTGTCAACCAAGATTAATGTAAGAGCAAGGATAGTAACCAGAATGGAAGAATAAATAAATACCTATTAAGCATAAACAGAGGGAATTCATAACCACTAGACCAGCATTATAGATGATATTTAAGAGAAATCCATCTACACCCAGAAGAGAAATAAAGACAGTTGCAATCATGAGAACATGGGAAATAATAAATCACAATGAATGGGGGAAACAGGCTAAAGAGATAAAGGAAAGAATCAAACATTATTAATGTAGTAGACCATCAAACTTCTAAGATGAATAAAACATGAAGAAATGAACAGAGAATATTCAAAACAACCAGAAGAAAATCACTGAAATGGCAAAAACAAACACATAACTTTCAATAATAATTCTGAAAAAAAATACTTTTAATGCTCTGATTAAAGAACAGGCTGACTGAATACATTAAAAATAAAACAAGATTCAACAATGTGCTACATATAAGAAACTCACCTAAGATGCAAAGACATTCTCAGACTCAAAGTGAAAGGCTGGAAGAAGTATTATAAGCAAATGGAATTCAAACACAAACAAGGATAGCAACAATGATGTTCAAAGAAATAGACTTTTAAGGCGAGATCTGTTTAACAAAGAGTTTCACTTTATATTGATCAAGTGAAAAATACATCAAGAAAATATAACAATTATAAATGTAAATGCCCAGAAGTTTGGAGCACCCAATTACATAAAACTAATAGTACCATACCTAAAGGGTGATGTGGGCCCTGTTATAGGAATGATGAATGACTTTAATAACACACTCTCACCAATAGGTACATCATCCTGACCAAAAATAATCAATGAAGAAACAATAGTTATACTACCGATTGAAAGGGTTTATCAAATTTCCACAGAATATTCCATCTATCATATGCAGAGTATACATTCTTTTCATCAACATGTGGCTCTTTTTCCAAAACCTACCACGTATAGGACATAAGTAATTCTTAACAAATTTTTAAAATTTGAAATAATTAATTGCATCTTATCAGATTCAATTGGAATAAAACTAGAAATCAACAGCAAATGTATTGCAGAAATTATACAAACACATGGAAACTTTGCAACACGTGGCTGAATGAACAAGGGTCATTGAAAAACACCAGAGGGGAAATCTAAAATTTCCTTGAATTAAATGAAATGGAAACGACACATGCTTAACACCCTGAGACATAGCAAAATAGCCTAATAGAAAAATTTACAGAAAGTGATTATATTAAAAAACAGCTCTCACATAGATAACCTCATGATGTAATTAAATTTCTCACTAAAAGAAGAACAAATCAAACCCCAAATTAATGGAAATACATAGAAAAGCTCAGAATAGAAATAAATTAAATGGTGACTAAAAGAACAGTGCCAGTGGTTTATAAAACTAAGAGCTGGTTCTTTGAAAGGATGATCAAAATTGAAAGACCTTCAGCTAACTATCCAAAACAAAGGTGAAAACATAAATAAAACTAAAGATGGAGAAGAAACAAATTAAATTTAAAAGATCATTAAGGAATATTTTTAAAGACTACATGCCAATAAATTGGAAAATATAGAAAAAAATGTTGGATACATGAAACCATTAAAATTCAAATAAAAGGACATAGAAAATCTGATTGATCAGTAGGTGTTTTAATGTTGAAATAGCAGTGGAAAGACTGAGAGGAAAAACCAAGTTCAGTTAGATTCACTGCTGAATTTAAAGACACTTTCGACAAAAAACACCAATGATCCTCAAACTATTGCATAAAATTACAAGGAAAAGCACACTTTCCAATTCATTTCATTACAAGGGGCTAAAATTTGATAAGGTCACAACCTAAAATAAGACACAAGTCAGTATCCTTCATGAACATGAATAAACAACTAAGGATGAGAAAAACCTTTACAATGAAATTACAAAACACTGACAAAATGAATCAAATAAAACATTTGAAGGTGGAAAGACCTCAAATGTTCATGGATTGATAGAATTAATATTATTAAAATGGCCATACTATCAAAGCAATCTACAGATTCAGTGTAGTCATTGAAATGCCAATACTATAGAAAAGTGTTCACAAGAGTTTCATTTGTAACAGCAAAAAGTAGAAATAAACCAGGTAGTTTTGAAAGGAAATGATAAGGCAAATTGTGAAACCTTCATATTATGGATACTCATAATAATAAAAAACACACCAACAATACATGCAGATAGATTCATTAGTAGAATTATGTTGTTTTACAAAGTGAAACTCCAAAGTTTATATAACATAATTCCAATCTTGTGACATTTTGAGATGGAAACATTTTGGAAATGGACAAGAGATTAGTGATAACTGGAGTTTGAGTGGGAAGGGGACTAGAAGGGAGGTGATTGAGGTTACAAAACGACAGCAAAAGAGGGATCCTGTGGTGATGAAACTTTTCAGTATATCTGTGGTAGTAGATGCAACAGACACATGGAAAATATAAACAGCTAAATACACATGCACACACACATTTACATAGACATGTGCACAAATGTGTGCTGGTAAAATTGAGGAAGCCAAGATCGGTATGTTGTGTCAAAGTCCATATCCTATTTGTGACTGTACTCCATCATTCTGTGTAACGTTCTCTCTCTCTCTCT
>JAJEJO010005414.1:0-43864 GCA_020662805.1 Glaucomys volans | reverse complement strand
TGTGAGTCAGTGGTGGCTGGGAGAATGCCCTGGAGTCTGACAAGAGAGGGGCAGCTGCAGCCACAACAACACAGCCCTGCACTGGCTGGACAGCAGCTGTGGTGACGCGTGGGCTGGAGCAAGCTCAGCAGTGAACCTGCTGTGGATCAGTGTATCTGCACGTGTGCAGAGTAGGCCCCTCACCTTTATGGTCTGAGCAGTAGCATGTCAAATCCTCCTCCTCCTGCTGCTGTTGAAGCAATCCACCCAGAACTGGTGTGTTTCAACCCTAATTATCCAGTGCACAGTGAGGATGCTGAAAACATGAAGCTCCCTCCCAAGGATATTCATCCTTAGCACTGAGCAGGTGGATCCTCTCCAATGGCTCAGCAGAGTCCAGCTTCAGCTTTCTGGCCTGTGGAGGGTGGGTCTGGTCTTTCTGTCTATAGCTGCAAATTTCTCCCAAGGCTCTCCAGGGCACTCAGCACACGATTTTCATGATGGCTTCTTCAAACAAAGAGGAAATGGTTGGCCAGTGCCCTAGGGAAAATTCTTCAGAGTAAACCTTCAAAGGCAGTAGGTTCAGGGTTTCCTTTCTCTCTGGGCCTGTTTTCTCAGAAAAGTCAGAAGGGGAGATGCACAAGGAGAAGAGCCTGTAATTCTTTCAAGCAAAATATTTGGAAAATAAACCTCTCCTCTGGTCACTACACCCTGACCCTGGTGCTGACTTGTGTCAATAGTCCCACACACTCTGTTTTTCCTGGGTGCTGCCACAAATGTCCTTTAGATTCCTATCACAAGTGCACACATTGCTAGAGTTGGGTATTTTTGGATAGATATTAAGTTTTTGTGTCACATTCCATTGCAACAATTCATTTGGTTCTCTATTGAGAAGGGGCAAAGAGAGCACAACATCCTCCTGAGTCCTTCTCTGGGACAGCAGATCCCAGGTCTCACACTTGAGCACTGTGGTGATCTCCCCATGAGGAGAAGTGCATGCAGATATCCACCTGGTTCTCTTGGAAACAGAGTTCCATCCCAACAGGAAGATCTCTGCAACCAGAGTGAGGCTGGGATGTGATCTGAACCAGCTCGGTCTGTCCATGTGGCCATGAGCACCTTGGGCCTCTGCTCTGTGAAGTTGGGTGCAGGCAGGCTGGGATGTGGTGCTGAGGGAAGCAGCCTGCACCCGAGAAGGTCAAAGCAGTTTGATGAGTTTGCACAAATCTTTTGCCCGCCACGGAGGTAAGGTTGAATGTCTCAGGGAGGAGCTAATGATGCACTCTGAGGAAGTTCACTTTTTTTTAAAGCATTAAAAAGTGAGGGTGAGCGACTGGAATAGTGGGGAAGGGAGCGAAGCAGTAAGTCCCCATCTCCTCACAGCACAGAGAGGAGGCAGCAAAGTGAAAGCAGGAATGAGAGAACTTTATTACAACTTTATACCTGTATTTGAGGAGCCGAGGAGAAGCATAGCAACAAGTTTGTTTCTCAGTAGGATGAGCAGCATGAGGTTAGCTCTGAAGTGATTATAGTACATAGAGTCTAGTGGCATCTCTTAACCTGGCACTGATCACTGGAACCAGGAGAAGTGACACATTGACAATTATCAATACCTGGATATTCACCCAACCCAGGACTCTTAAGAGATAGAAACTCACTAAGTAGTCCCTCACTTAAGAGAAGAAGTGAGCACGATCCCAATAGATTGGTAGGCACACAGACAGTGTAAAGAAGCAAGGGAACAAGTGATCTCCAAAAGCCTGTGATACTGTAACTCCTGAATTCATCAACACCACAGTGGAGAAAATGTCAGAGAAGGAATTTTTAAAATTCATAGTTCAATTGTTCTATGAGCTGAAAGAAGATGTAAGAGGTAAAATCAGAGAGAAAATACAGGATGTGAAAGTTCATTTCAATAAAGACAGATTCTGAAAAACAGCAAGACAGAAGTCCTTGAATTGAAAAAATCAATACGCCCAATTAAAAATTCATTGGAAAGCATGGCAAACAGAGTAGACCACATTGAAGATAAGATTTTTGAGGACTCAAGGACAATTCACACGGTTTTGGAAATAAAGGCAACCATAAAGAATAGATGATATGGCACCATTAACAGAATCTGGAGAGGATCTAGGGGCTAAATTTAAGAATCACTCGAGTAAATGAAGGCTGTGAAGTACAAGCTAAAAGGATGCACAATGTTTTCATGAAATTTTATCAGAAAAGTTTTGAATTCTTAGGAATGAGATGGAAAACAGACGCAAGAGGCATATAGGACTCCAAATACACAAAGTCACAAAAGATCCACTCCAAGGCACATTATAATGAAAATGCCTAACCTGCAGAATAAGGAGAGAATTTTAAAAGTGGCAATAGAAAAATGATTGCTCACATTAGAGATAAACCCATCCAAACTTCAACAAACGTCTCAACCTGGAGCCTAGAGCCAGGAGGACTTGAAATGATATGCACCAAGCTTTGAAAGAAAATGGGCACCAAACAAGAATACTATGTCCAGCAAATGTAACTTAAGAATTAAGATGAAATAGAAACCTCCCATGATAAGCAGAAGCAAAAAGAATTCATAACCAGAAAGCCAGCACTACAGAACACACTGAAATATTTCACAAATAAGAAAGGAAACGGACAAAGGAAAACCAGTATAGTGAGGAAATACACTAGAATATAAGTCAACTAAAGGGGAATGTAGTCTGATTTAAATATTAGAAATAAATAAAATATACAAATAAATAAAATAAAAATGGCAAGAAAAAAATCATCTCTTATTAACAACATTGAATGAAATGATCTAAACTTTTCAATCAAAAGACAAAGGTTGGCAGATTGCACTAAAACCCAAGACACAATAACACACTAAGCACCAGACTCACCTCATAGGCAAAGACAACCATGGACTGTGGGTGAAAGAATTAGAAAAGATGGACCATCCAAGCAGGACTTGTAAAGAAGCATGGTAGCTCTTATAACAGAGAGAGTGGACTTGAAGCTAAAGTTAAGATAAAGAGAAAAAAATGTCATTGCTTAATGTAATCATACATCATTGGAGTTTAATAATCGTAAGTGTTCATGCCACAAGCAATCTAATACCTTAGGTATCTAAAAAATCCCTTCTCAATATAAAAAATCAACCAGAGCACAATATGAAAATACTGGATGGCTTTAAAATGCCTCTCTTGCCACTGGATAGATATCCAGACACAAACTAAGTGCAGATTCTACAGAGTGAAAAAATAAAATCAATAATATGTCTCTAACAGACATCTATAGACTATTTCATGATTCAGTGGATGAATCTACTTTCCTCTTAGCAGCACATGGAACATTTTCTAAAACATACCATGCATTAGGACTCACAGAAAATCTTAGAAAATAGAAAAAATATAGACAATACCTTTCATTCTACCTGATCATAATGGAATGAAATTAGAAATTGATGGTAAAATAAAGAACAGAAACTGCATTAACACCTGGAGATTAAATAATACACTCATGAATGATGAATGGACAGCAGAAGAAATTGGGGGGGAAGAAAAAAATTCTTGGAAGAAAATGAGACTAGTGATAAAATATATCATTATCTCTGGGACAGAATGATGATTGTCCTAAGACAAAAGTTTACAGCATTGAGTTCATACCTCAAAAGAATAGAAAGACCCCCAGTAAATAATCTAAAACAACACTTCAAGGCCCCCCAAAAATAAAAATGCTTTTAGTGGATTGGCCATTTTGATCATTTAAATCCTGTCATCTCAAGAACATGGGAGGTCTTTCCATCTCTCAGGTCTTCAATTTCTCCCTTTGGTGCTTATTGTTTTCATTGTAGAGATATTTCACCTTGCTTATTGCATTGATTCCCATGTACTTTAGAGGTTATTTTGAATGGGACACTTTTCCTGATTTCTTTCTCAGCAGATTCACTTTAAAATATAAGAAAGGGGTTGATTAATGAATACAAGATGTGTTTATCTACATTGCTAAATTTGTTGATCGCTCTACAAGTTCTATGCCATCAATAAACAGAAATATTCAGGCTTCTTCTTTTCCTATCTATCCCTTTAATTTCCTTCTCCTGCTTCATCGCTCTGGCTAGAGTTCAGGGAAAATGTTCACAACATTGAAAAACCAAGTAAGCACAGACGTGATTCTTTGAAAGATAAAGAGTGACCCTAAAACACAAGAAGTAAAATCAAGAATCAATAAATAGAATGGATTCAAGCTAATCAGTTTCTCACCAAAAAAAATCTATCAGTAATGTGAAGAGAGAGTCTAAACATTGGAAGGAAATCCTTATCACATGTACTTCAGGTAAAGCATTAGTCTCAAGAATCGATAAATAACTCAAAAAACTTAAAACACAAAAAACACTCAAATAAGCCAATCAATAAATGGGCTAAGTAACTTAACACACACTTCACAATAAAACAAATACAATTGATCAACAAATATATTTTTGAAAGTTCAACATTTCTGGCATTTAGAGGAATGAAGATCAAAATTGCTGTAATATTTCATCCCACTCCAATCAGGATGGCAATTTTCAGGAATACAAGCAACAATAAATGGTGGTGAGGATGTCGGGAAAATGATAGACTCATACATTGATAATGGCACTGCAAATTGGTGCAACCATTATGGAACGAAGTCAGAAGATTTCTCAGAATACTTGGAATGGAACCACCATTTGACACAGCTATTACATTCTTCAATTTATAACCAAAGGATTAAAATCAGCACACTAGAGTGATGCAGCCACATCAACAGTTATAGAAGATCAGTTCACAGTAGCTAACCTATGGAACCAACCTAGGCATCCTTCAACAGGTGAATGGATAAGGAAAATGTGGTAAATGTATATTCAATGAACTATCACTCTGCTTTGTACAAGAATGAAATTATGGTATTTGCCACTGAATGGATGGAGGTGGAGAGTATCATGTTAAGGAAAATAAGCCAGTCACAAAAAACATAGCCAAATGTTTCCTCTGATATGTGGATGCTAATTTACAATAGAGTGTGGGCGCTAGGGAAGAATAGAGGTACTTTAGATGGGGTATAAGTGAGGGAAGGGAGGGAAGGGGTATGGGGTTTGGAAGGACAGTGGAGTGAAACAGAGATTATTTCCTCATGTACATGTGTGACTGCATGACCTATGAGATCCTACAACAGGTACAATCAGAGAAGGGAGAGGTTATACTTCACTTATGTATGATTTATAAAAGTGTGTAAATGCATTGTCCTGTCATGTATAATTAATTAGTGCAAATAAAATTTTACAAGATTAAAGGTATTGATAAGCACTTTCACAAACTAACCTAATAAACTGAAGATCCACATTAAAAAATAGAGGAAAAGTAATGATATTGCAACAGAAACTTCTGAAATTCACAGGATCATTAGAAACTGTTTTGACAATTCACACTCCAATAAAGTGAAAAGCTTAAAAACACTGACAAAATTCTAAACACATCTGTATTCTGACCAGGCTGCCTCTGTGTTTGCAGGTGTGCAGTGTGACATGCAGCTGGTGGAGTCTGGAGGAGGCCTGGTGCAGCCTGGGGGGTCCCTGTGACTCTCCTGTGCAGCCTCTGGATTCACCTTCAGTGGCTACTGGATGACCTGGGTCTGCCAGGCTCCAGGGAAGGGGCTGGAGTGGATTTCATCCATTAGTAGTACTAGTAGTAGTTACATAAACTATGCTAATTCTGTGAAGGGGAGATTCTCCATATCCAGAGAGGAATCTAAGAAAAAGCTGTACCTGCAAGTGAGCAGCCTGAGAGCCGAGGACACGGCCACCTATTACTGTGTCATTCACACAGTGAGGGGACCTCAGTGTGAGCCCAGAAATGTACCTCCCAGCAGGGTGCCCAAGGCCAGCAGGAGGCTCTCAGCACACAGGGAGCTCAGGGTTGGCCCTGGAGCCCATTCAGATGGAGGAGGGAACACTTCAGTTCCATCCCTGAGGTTCCTTCTCACCAGCACCTGCCCTGACAGTGATGTCTATGGAAATTCTCCAGATCTCTCCTGTCAGACCCTCAGAAGTTTTCCCTTCTCTAGGTCATGATTATCTGAAGTTTCCTCCCTAAGCACTGGACACTCATGACATTTCTTGATGAAAATTTTTTCCTTCTGTGACATTTCCCACACTCTGCCTTTCAGGTGAACTTAATGAACTTGTCCTTTCCATTCTGTGGATAGAACACAGGGTGCCCTCACCCTGAGCTCCATCCCAGCCATGACTGAACCTTACTGTGGGAAAGAATCTCTCCAGAATTCCAGTATGTCCTTGAACTTGTCCTCCTGCCTCAGTCTCTGGAGTACCTGGGTTACAGGTGAGCTCCATCAGACCCAGGTGAACTCTCTAAACCTCAGGTGTCTTGTGTTATTCCCTCATCCTCAGGTGGATGACCAATCCCCTACTATGACTTCATTCCATTAGAAACCCACCCAGTGTCCGTCCTGTGGTGGATCAGGTCATAGTACACACTTCATTCTGCAACTCACAAAGTGACAGAAACGTGTACCCCTGGGACCTTTGGCAATCTCTGGAGGAAATCTCTATTCTCACATGTTATGCAGGGATTTTCCTGGCTTCTAGGTTTTAGAGACCATTGAGGCTTTGAAACCTCCAATCATCACCAGACAGCACCAACAGTAAGGAACTATATGATGCAAATGTCCATGGACTGACCTGAAAAACAGGAAGCCCTAAACTTTAGCAAAATTCACAAACATGTGTACATTCAGAATGAAATGTGGTTGTATGTGATCTATCAATTCCTCATGTTGAGGGTCTGTGACACACACACCCAGCATCCAGGGCTCCAAAGTGTGGAGAAGCCCACTCCACATGTTGTGTGTACCTGTGGTCAGGGGTGATATGAGCAAGGACTTGGAGAGAGAGGGACTCCCTTGTCAAAAGCCCAGGTGAGAGAGTGGTTTTCTCTGCATGGACTGTGGAAGCTGCTGTTGGCTCTGCCACTGGACTTAGAATGCTGAGGACACTCTGTGCCCAGGACCACTTTGATCCCCATCTTGCTGTGAGGTGACCCCTGACCTGAGATACCCAGGACACCTGACTGCTGGGACACCTGAGGCAACCTGAAGCCCGCCTGGTTTTCCAGCTCTGTGGATGGATTGCAGGGTCACAGAGAGGGACACCCTGGGCTCCGTTCCTGCTCACATCAGTGTTGACCTGTCCTAAGAGTCCAGCTCCTGTCTGCGTGAGGATGAGCATTGCCAATATCTGGATCCACAACACTATTAGCCAATTCCTGCATCATTCCATAAATTTAAATCATTCTGTGTATTTTCCAAAAGATGCTGATGGTGAATTTTAAACCTGGTTTTGAATAAAGACCTTATACATTGCTAAGTAGAGTTTTATGTTTCATATCAATGCAAGCTATTTCTGGTTCAGTCAACAAGTATTCCACATTCTTCATTGTATTTAATATATTATTTGAGCACTTTAATCAAACATTTTCATGTGGTTTATTTGACATGTTCATAGTTGCATAGACAATTTTTACCAGAGTCATTGCTTTCTGCCTGTTTTGTGTCTATAACATTTCCACCCTGCCATCACCTTGTCAAATTATCATCTATTTCTCTTCATACCCAATACAAATATAAAGGTTTTCCTTTGCTGTGTGCCTCTGATATCTCCAAATATACATATTAATCACACATTGTATAGTGATTTATTCATGAGTGGACAAAAATGATATTACATCTGATAAACAGAGCGTAGTTCCAATTTTTCACATGCATCAATTGTTTAGTTTCTGTCTCCTTTGCCCAGGACTTACTCTGTGGGCCTGGCTCAGCTGCTTCCTGAGCCCTCATGAATTCTGGGATCTCTTTCCCTCAACATGATCCCCCTCACCTGCAGAGAGTCACTAATTGGTTGCTTAAGCATTCATTTGTGGTTACAAATTTACACTTAACTATATAGATTAGATTTGGGGGTTTGACACCTGAATAAGTATTGAAGGATGTGAATTGTCCATGATGTGCTGTATGCTGCTGTCTCTCACAGGTGATGGTGTTGATCACCAACATTACTAAGAATGTCGGCATCTCTCTCCATCAGACACACAGCTGCCTATTACAGCAGTACTTTCATAGTTACACTGAAACCTAGTTCTTGTGAGGCAGAGGGCAGCACCCTGACACATGGGTGCAAGGAGCCATGATGGACCCAGGTGCTGCAAACCAGCTGTCCATCACCTGTCCCTCCTTGGTGTTGGGAGCACTCCAGCTGCTCTGCTTCAGTCACTGTGAAGCACAGCCTGGCTGTGGCCACAGGGGCACTGGGAGCTGCAGAGCACCAGGACAAGGCCCTCTCTGCACATGGTCTTCACCACCCACCCACAGCTTCACCTTCTCTGCACTGTTGCATATCCAGGGGTCACTGGTCCTCTGTCTTTCCAGGAGCCCGATGCAGAAGCTTCCCCACATGAGTGCTGGTGTGGTGATGGCCTCCATCTGCCTGACTTATGTCAGCTAGGTCAATGTGCTCCAGGTCCATGCCCATGTCCAGGAGGGACAGGATGCCATTCATTTTGGTTAAGTTGCTTGCTTCCTCTGTGGACAGCATATTTTCCACATCTCCACTAAGGAACAACATAGTGATCATGAAAAGTGCTTCAACTCTCCTGGGACCTGAGTTAAGGACAGGGGCTCTTGGACTCCACATCCCACCTGCTTTGTACACTGCAGAGGTCAAGAGTCCAACAATGTCCCACCCCATGTCTCTGCTGGGCTGAGGCCATGATGCAGAAGTTGGGATCACCTGCCTGCTGCTTTCCACACTGACCCTGAAACTGGTAGAACTACAGCACTGGGTTCTTAGGGGTCCTTGCTCCCAGGATCCACTAGTTATTGCCCTAGGGTATTCTGTGTTGATGCCATACCTGAAGCAAAGCTCTGCATTAAGCCCAGGAAGCCTCAAATCAAGGAAGAGAAAGTCTCACCTCCACACTCTGACACCCTGTGTCCCTGCAGAGTTAGCCCCATGGTGCTGCAGGTTTTGTGCCCTTGTGAAGATACCAGCACCCAAATCACAGGTGGTACAGTCCAACCATTCACCCAGTCCCAAAGCTTCATCCATATCTTAAGATGTTTACTCTGAGCACCTCAAGTCCAGCACCAGTGTGTGCTGAGTCCAGCTAGTGCTTCTCTGAGAAACTCCTGAGACTGATGCTTAACATTGAGAGAACTGGATTGCAACATGTTCTGGAGACGAGGGATGCCAGCATCAAGGTGCTGATTCTGACCAGGGCCTTCCTGAGGCTGCACCACCACATGGCAGGAAGGCAGGAGGCAAAGGGGACAGATGGGGTTGAAACCCCTGAGTGGGACTGGGTCACACTTAGGTCTCAGCATGCTAGGAATTACCTCTAACAACCCTAGGAAGATCCAGGTGGCCAGGCTCATGGTGTCAGTTGTTCTCTCCATTCAGGGACCAGGCAGACATGCTGAGGGATACAGTGATAAATCAATATGGGCAGGTGGCTGTGATTCCAGGAGGATCCCAAGACAGGTGGTCCAGACAGAGAGATGCTGCTTCACAAGGTCTGCAATGCACAGGAGGATGAAGAGGGACCTAGGTCAAAGATAATAGATGATAGAGAGAGCGAGAGCGAGAGAGAGAGAGAGAGAGAGAGAGAGACCCAAAAGATAGTAAAATAGAATGAGTTACACCTGATCTTCAACACAGTATCAAGTCCATGTGCCTCCCACTTGTCCTTCTCCAGGCTGTCACAAGAGGGGCTACACATGGCCCCATCACTCAGTTAATGACAATTGAAAGGGGGGACAGGCTGGATAGCTCCCTGCCCACACCTGGGCCCTCTTCCTGCCACACATGGCAGCAACATGTGTACCTGGTGGTTCTGTGCAAACTGGATTCTCCTGAACTGAAGGAGGCCCTCAGAGGGAGGGACATACTTCCCACTGCTTTAGCCTCTTAGGCCCACAGCTGGGTGCATCCCTGGAGAGCAGGTAGCAGCAGAGTGGAGAAGATGCACAGCACATTTCCAATGCAGGACGGGTTCTGAGGAACACACAGTGTGTGTGTACCAGGGGGGTGCTGTAGTGTGGTGAGCAGTCATGTCCAGAGTGAGAGCAAAGACCAACTACTAGGTCACTCTCACCAGATACGAGCAGTTAGAAACAGTGAAGCAGCACACATGCTTCTCTGTGTGATTTTACATTTACATCATGGAGTTACATGATCTCTCATATTAATTCTTTTAGAAGTAAATAAATTATGATAAAAACACAAAGATAAAAATAGAAGAAATTTTATTTCATGAATGCTGTTCTGCTGACTGAGCTGCCCATGACTCTCCCATCTGCTCTCAGTGCTGCTCCACCTGGGCCTCCACCCAGAGCTGCTATATAGCAGGAGGCATGCAAATAGGGCCTCCCTCTGCTCATGAAAACCAGCCCACCCTGACTCTGCAGCTCTGCACAGGAGCCCAGCCCTGGTCTCCCAGCTCATCCCACTCAGTGGTCAGCACTGAACACAGGTTGCTCACCATGGACTATGTGCTCAGCTGGGTTTGCCATGTGGCTACTTTCAAAGGTTATTGATGGAGAACAGAGAACATGTGTGAGTGGACAGGAGTGAGAGTATCCTGACATGGCTACCTCTGTATTTGCAGGTGCAAAGTGTGATGTGCAGCTGGTAGAGTCTGGGGGAGGCCTGGTGTACCATGGAGGTCCCTTATAATCTCCTGCACAGCCTCTGGATTGATGTTCAGTAGATACTCAATGTACTGGATCCCCCAGACTCCCTAGGAAGGGGCTGGAGTGGATCTTATACACTTGTAGTAGTGCTGGTATCATTACTTATATGGACTCAGTGAAGGGCCCATTCACCATCTCCAGAGACAACTCCAAGAACACACTCTACCTGCAAATGAGCAGTCTGAGAGCCGAGGACACAGCCACCTATTACTGTGCCAGTGACACAGTGAGAGGACCTCAGTGTGAGCCCAGACACAAACCTCCCTGCAGGGCACCCAGGGCCAGCGGGGGACACAGAGCACACATGGAGCTCAGGGTCATCCCAGGATCAGGTGATTAGGAGTTAAGGCTGATTTACTTCAACTGGGGGCCGCTCCAAGTATTAACCCATCGGGGAACTCCCTGGACTTGTCTGTGCTAACCCGTGATGTCTCTGAAGACAGGAATTCTTGGTCATTTCCTCTGCATTTTACTTTTCCCATTCATGCCTCTTAATCACAGATGACAGCTGGTTGATTTGAAGTATTTCCACAGTCACACAAGGCCATTGCTCCAGCTCCATCTGCTGTGCCTCCCTTTCCCTCCTCCACAGGTTCTTCCCCTAAGTCCTGACCTTCCTTCTGCTTGTCTACGGTGTTCAGTACATCAGGGACAGTTCCTACATGACAGTCACTGTTGTGAGTTCACATCTGCACATGCAGTTTTGGTCCATTTCCTCCAGGTCCTCCCTCTCCCTCCTTCCCCCTTCACCCCTCATTCCCTCCCTCTGCTCCCCTGCTCTACATTCTATTTTCAAGTCCCTCTCCTTCTTCTTTTTCTGTAGACTCCACTTAGGAGAGAAAGCCACCTGCCCTTGACTATCTTAGTCTAAGTTATTTCACTTCATGATGTTCTCCAGTTCCATCAACTGAACCTCAAATACTGTCTGATATAATTCCTTGTGGTGAGTAAGTCTCCACTGAATATATAAACCACATTTTCTTTATCCATTCATTGTGGACAGGCATTTAGTCCGGTTCTATAATTTGGGTACTCTTAGTTTGCTCCTATAAACAATTTTGTGGCTGCATCATTACATTTTACTTATTTCACATCATTTGGATGTGTAGCAAAATGTGGGATACCTGGGTCATAAGGTGGTGTACTTGTCAGTTTTTATGGTGCTGTGACTAAAGATTTGGCCTGCACCATTTTAGGATAGGAAAAGCTGGCTTGAGGTCTCACAGTTTCAGAAGTCTCAGACCATGTACAGCCCGTTCCACTCCTCCATTCTAAAGGTGAAGCAGAACATCATGGTGGAAGAGTGTGGAGGAGCGAAACAGGTCATGATGGTCAAGAAGCAGGAAGAGAGACTCACTCACCAGATACAAATATCTACCCCAAAGTGATGCTCCCAATACCCACCTCATCCATCCACACCCTTCCCACCTTCCGTCACCACCCAGTTAGTCCCTTAAAGAGGGTAAATTCACTGATGGGGTTAAGGTTCTCATAAGTCAATCATTTCTACTCTAAAGCTCCTTGAATTTATACAAAAGCTATTAAGGGGGCACCTCACATCCAAACAATAACATGCCACCCAGAGCTCCATACACTCATGACCATCTCACAGTTCAAAACACATTTAGTCCATGTCAAAGTGTCCACATAGTATGAACAGGTCAAGCATTTCAAAAAGATTCAGATTCAAGGTTTTCTCTAGGACTCAATTCAAGCTCTCATTGTCGGCTCTAAATGTCAAAGCAATTAACAAGTAGCTAATGCATAAAGGTACAGAGTAAAGTACATTTATTTCCTTTCAGAAAATAGGGGCATGGAAAGAAGAGCTCCGACCCAAGCAAGACTTAAGTGCAGCTGGCCAAATAAGTCCTGTAGCTCCATGTCCAGCCCATGGGATACAATTTTTGGTGATGTTATGCCACACCCACCACTATTCCCTTCAGTGCTTGACAAGGATCCCCTGGGAATAATGAGGTTTCTTGCACAATCTAATTTTCTGGGAAATGTGGATGGGGCATGCTCCTTCTTGGTTTTGTATTATTTCTTATTGTATGTTTGAATTTAAAAATTTTGGTAAAAAAATCAGACATTAGTGATTTGGAACATAAAAATATCACTGCTCAAGCCTTAACTGATGTCATGTGTAATGTTATTTTAAGTAACAGAAAGAATGTTGTGGGTCAGATTAGCAAAAGTGTTTGTTCATCCTTAGAATTAAGACTATTACTCTCAGATAGTTTAATGCAGCCAGACTATCTGGCCTCTTTATCACAAACCAGGATGTGTCCCCTTCTTACTGAAACTGTTTTCACAGTTCAAGGATCATGCCTGGATTGCATATAAGATTGATGGGAAGCTATAACTTTCCCCTAGAGAATAATCTTTAAAGCCCTTAGATATAGGTCTCCCTTTCCTTTAGGTAGAAGTTATAAAAGGAAATAAGAAGCACTTTTCTCAGAGATTGTTAAACAATTAGCAAAAAGAAGTTCCACTTTATATACAATAGGTGGATCAAAGGGTTCTGCATTCTTGTTGAGAGAGATGCCAAGCGTGCTTGATGGATATGACTGTTTGTAATTCTTGACTCAACTTTAAACCATGATGTGCCAAAACATATATAATTTATGAGAATAGCTTCTGCTCTTACCTTTCCTAATAAGACAAAAACAGAACCAATTAAAGGTTTTGTGATGTTTTCTTAGAGGAATAGGAAATGTTATCTTATTTTGATTTTACTTATGCCCATTAGATTTCCTCAGAGTCTGCAACATTTTCCCTTTCACGTAAGCTCAAGAGATTGTACTCAAGGTGAACAAAAATAGTTTAATTGTGTGTGAAACAGTAAAGTTAGAACTTAGATGTGAAATTTACTTAGAGCTTAGCCGTGAAACTGTGAAGTTACAACTTAGCCTCAGATCTTCTGGTCTGTGTCACCTTATTCTTGTCACCAACATCTTCCCCCTCGCCAAACTGTGTCACGACCTCTGCTAGGGTTGGACCCCAGCAGATTGGCATCTACATGTGGGGCAAATGGTAAGTATTTTATTTCAGTTCATTCACTCAAGGAACTTGGGGGAAAAGGCTAGGATCCTGTCCAGGGTGCTGCAGACCCCTTGGTAGAGAGAACAAGTGAGGACAGACAGGTAATCACAGAACTGAGAAGCAATGGGCCAAGCCAAGAGCAAGGAGAGAATGCTTTTCATTGATAATGCTAAACATTCATTAACAAAGAGAGGAATTCCCGTAACTTCGGGGCAACTGTGTAAATTCTTTCATTTTGTACATTGTTCCCCTTGGTTTCCCCAAGAAGGAAGCCTTAATTTAGCCACATGGAAAAAATTAGGGGAAGAAATGCAGGCTTATTATCTTATTTTTTTTCTTTTTTAAAAAATTTATTTATTTTTTATTTTTATAGACTTTATTTTGATTAATTGTACACATGTGGTATAAATTTTCATTTCTATGATTGTGCATGATGTCCATTCATATCATTCTTGTTAATCACTAATTCTTAGAAACTCATTTAGACTGGATATTACCCAATTCAGTATAGATTGCCACTCCACCTTTAAGTCCATTTACAAATAACTATTGTCAGCATTAATGCCATGATCTCACATTTGTGTGTGTGTGTGTGTGTGTGTGTGTGTGTGTGTGTGTATTCCCGAATAAAATATACCCAGACTCTGCATCTCTTCAAAGTCTACATTATGACAAAAACATTTAATTTAAATTGAGGGAGCATCATATAGTAAAATTCACATGGTAAAACACTGAAGCTGTTGCCCCCCTGGCAAAAATAAGCCTCTAGATTCTCATTTGGAAAACAGTTTATTCTAAGAATATAAATTTTAGAGGGGTTTTCTGAGGATTATAGGAGCTACTGCAAGTAAAGCACCAAATAAAGGAAAAGGGAAAATGCTATAATTTCATAAACAGTAGCAATTAATATTAATAATTATTTTTGTTTTGCATGAAATCAGCACTTGGTTGAGTATAGTGTATAATATTTTATAAAAGCAAGTGAAACTTCTGTATTTGTGATAACAGAAAAGAAAGAAAGCTCATGTAAGAAGCAATTATTAAAATCTTTGGTATCCTGTGATCCCATCATGAGAGTCTAGGGGTCTTACCTGCCTCAGGTCATCTGAGGCTGTTCTCTTGTGGGTCAGGCGTGTCTCCCTTCACCTAACTCAGACCAGGCTGCAGAGGACCTGTGTCCATGTGTACATAAATATTTGTGATTTTTGTGTGTGTGTCTGAGTGTCTTGTGTATGTATGTGTCTGTGTGTCCCTATGGATGAGACCCCTGCAAGGAAGATTCTGCTATGTTGTCAGGTTGCTGTCCATGAGCAGCAGGCCTGCCTCCTCCTCCAGCCAACCAGTCCCTGGGCTCCTGCAGAGAACACACATGGGGATTCTCAGCAGGCTCTCAGATACCTGGACCCATCACTCCCACAAATCTGCATGATGTTCTTTACACACTGAGCTGGACTCACACCTCTCCAGGGCAGGCAGGTGTAAGCTCACACCATTGTGCAGACTCATCATCCAGACCAGAGCCTAGGTTCCCAGAGACCTCAAATCCACACACACACACACACACACACACACACACACACCAAAAAAAGAACACCTGAAATGGAAACTGTGTGCAGCTCAGCCTCCCACACAGTGCCCTTAGCTGTCATCATGGAATCATCTACTGACAACAGGGTTCTCCTGGTGACTGCACACCTGCCCGCCTCCTTGGCCACATCTCCACCTCCTCTCTCCCTGATGAGCTCCCCCCACCCTGGGTCAGGCACTGCCTGAGTTTTCCCTGGGTAGGTAGCATCCTGATGTGGATGAGGGGTCCACAGTGTCCTGCTGCTGCTCTGCTCCACCCCAAGTCCATGGCAGTCTCTGAATCAGCCTGGGTGTCTGCAGGTGAGTGGAGCTTCTCCTGGCTCCTGGATGGTAGGGAGCTCAATTCTCCTCACATCTCACTCTTAAGACCCCAAATACCAGTCCTGCTGAGTCTCAGGGACTCTGGTGCCCACCCTAAGCCTCATCTCAGCTCATCCCACAAAGTGAATTTTCTGTGACTCTCCTCACTAACCTGGAATCCCACAGCACACAAGGTCTCAGTGTGCAGAGGACACTGCTCACTTCCCACACTTGCGTCCCCTGGACTGTGGGTTTTGATCTGAGAATGGACCTAGGAAGGAGCAAGTTGCTTCCAGGAGAGGCAGGACCAGGACAAGGGCAAGGTCACACACCTGTGGGAGCCCAGCTCTGCCCATCCTGAGTTCCTTGAACAGAGGACTGAGCCAGACATGTCCTGTGACTCCCCAGCTCTTCTGTGAGCTGGAGCCTTTGCTTCTAATGGTTCATGGCAATGGGAAAAGTGGCAGCAAGCATTTCTGGAATGACAAAGTATTGTGGCAGATCCACAGACATCCACCATTATGAAGCAGCCAGTCCTCCTCAGGCTGACCTGCTATGACAAACTCAATCAGTCTCTCCATCACCTATCGTCTTTCTATCTTCTATCACATTCCTTTCATACAGGCCTATCTCTTCTCCCCATACGTTTGTGTCTGTGAGTAATCTACACAGGCCCTTCTATTTTTAATCTGTCATTCACCTTTCAGTATTTTAGCAATCACCTGTTTATCTATTTAACTGCTTCATTGAGATGTCATCAATGCAACAAGTTGAATGAACTTCATGAATACATATCTCTGATCAATGATATCAAGGCCCACCTAGAATATGAAATTTCATTCTGGCTGATAGTTTCGGAGGGTCACAACTTGGTCATCCACCTCAGTCATACTGGGTCTGAGGTGAGGCAAAGCCCCATGGTGGAAAGCTGGTGGAGGGAACAGCAGTATGAGAGAATGGGGGGCGGGTGGAGGACACCTCCTACAGGCATTCCTTCCCTACCTACAGGTGACCCCGAGTTAGTCCATTACAACTAGGATGGACTGCTGTGTTTCACTACTAGCAATAAGACAGAGGTTGTGGGAGGACAGCTCATATCCACACCACAACCTTCCAAACTTGGAGCCCAAAGCTCAGGTCCATCTCACAGTGAAAAGTGAATGTGGTTCTTCTCTGAGAGGCCTCATGGTGTAAACAGTCACAGAATTCACCAAAGGCCCACTGCAAAGTCTCACCTCACTAAAGACCAATGCTTGGCTGATACCCTGTCAAAATCAGAATGAGGTCACATATAACCAATACATAGTGGCATCAGGTAGACAGGACTAGGGCCACAGAGAGAAGAGATGGGAGAAAGAAAGGAAAGAAAATCCATCTGGCGAACAAGTCCTGTGGCTCCTCTTCTGGCCCCAGGGTCACATGAAGGAGAGACGTGTTCTCCTAAGGGACTGGCCAGCCTGACCCTCTGGTATTGTCTGCTGCTGCCCTCATGACCTCTCCCATGTCCTGGACTGTCTGCAGGCAGCAGTCCCAGTGGGACACAGTGCACATGACTGTCATCTCTTAACTTTTTGGATATCCATTCCATTTCAGCTTCACATTTTCAGGTCCAAGCTTAATCTTCCTCAGGATGACCTCAGGAATTCTGGCCATTCTACTCCCTGCCTGGCCTCCCAGAACTTCTGTGAAGGATCCATAGAGGGCTCCATGAGGAACTCACTGCAGCATCCTACAATCATGGAGAACCAGCACATGCGCATGATGCCAAGGTATGTTGGAAGCCCAAGAAGTAACAGCCCACTGGGATCATGGCTGCAGAGGTCTCTTAGTGCCCAGGAAGAAGCATGGAGAGGCCACTTCCTAGGTTTCTGATGTAATCAGGTGATCCACTATCTCTGTTCAAGGGATTTCCTTTCTGCATTTTTGATCCTACAATGGGTGTGCCCTTGCAAATTCCTGAGTAGTCACTGAGGCATCTGTTCCACTGTCTGGGTAGAGTGCATAGCTTCCCCTTTTGCCTGTAATCTCTTCCAAAACTCAGACTTCATCGTCCCCAATTTTGCATGTGAATTTCTAACATCTCCAATTTTTCAAATCTTTCTGCTCTGTATTCTGCTCAAGGTTATCACCATAAACCTGGCTAATGATGAAGAGCAGTATCTATGCCACTGCCTGAGGCTGTGCTGCCTTGAATCTTCCAAGACCAGATTAATTAGCTCAACACCTTTGAAACTGCCTCCCCTGCATCCTCAGTTATGGGAAAGTGTAGACGTGCTCTTTGCTGGAATACACCAGGAATTGCCTCTATTCCAGCTCCAAGGGTGTCCCCATTTCCCTTGGAATCCTGGAGATCCTTGGAATCCCTTGGATTCCTGTCAGATTTCTGGCCCTCTGAACTCCCTCCATAATAGCCCATAAAGCCCTGTTTACACCTTGTAAGGCTTCTCCGTTCTGCATCCTCAGGATTTTCCACACTCTTTACTAAAACTAGTTCTAGAATCTTTAGAATCTCCATAGCTCTGCTCATAAGCTTGTCATAGATGGACCCCTTGCCTGGTACTAATCTCTGTGACAGTCATATTTCCTTCCCTGTGAGGAAACACCTGACAAGACCAATGTAGGGGAGGTGAACTTTGTTCCAGCTCCAGGTTGGAGAAGGCCAGGCAGGTGTTGGCCCACTCCACTGCTCTGGACCTGAGGGGAGGCAGAGCATCCTGGAGGAAGGGCAGCAATGGAAAGAAGGTGCTAACCTCAAGGTGGCCACCAAGCTCAGGGGAATGATGGGGGCAGCAGGGAAGAGGGAACTGTACAGGACACCCTCAGTGACTCCCCTCCTCAGCCACGCCTCACCTGTATAAATCACCACCCATCTGGTCCATCCAACTAGGGTCACTTACAAGTTACATATCTCAAGACCCAATATTCCCATCTGACTCTTTTGGCACAAACACAAGACCTTGGGGACAGTCCATCTCCAACCTGCTTGACAGAGATGAGCAGAGCAGAGGAAGGGACCTGGAGGAGGAAGGAGGGGAGGGGAGGGGAAGTCATGGAGACTGAATGGGAGCAAATTACAGTCCAGGCTTCTATGATTATCAAAATGAGTGCAATATTGTGCATATCTATGATGCATTAAGAATAAATATTAAAATCTGTTTTGAATAATCAGAGTCTTTTTCAGTAGAAAATATGTTGTAAATAGTTTTTTAATTCTGTTAAAATGATATTGGGGTTTTAACAGGAAGTACTCTTAAACTGTAGCTGTACCTGGGAGTTAAAACAGGTTCACATTTTCAATATTTCTACAGCATGGATCCTGGGTTTCCTTCAATAGCCTTGCTATATTTTTCTGGAATGTTCTATAGTTTTCAATATCTCTCTTTAAGTAGATTATTTATATACCCCAATATTTTAGTTTTATATATTTTTGAATGACAAATAATGTTGTTTGTCTTATTCTTTTTGATGCTACTCCCTCATGGCAGGAAGGCCCCTAGGGTGTGGCAGGCTCACCTGGCTCTGGAGGTGGGGTCTGCACATCCCTCCCTGCCCACAGTAGCCCTTCCCTCTTGTCAGGTCCTCAAACAAGGGTACATGTTCACCTCTCATTCTGCCTCATCTGCTACTTCTCCTTCTACCATGTTCTTCGGGAAGGAAGACTCATTATTATTTAAATTCCTCTCTAAATGGCATTGGATCGTGTCTCAGTCACCTTTTGCATTTCTGTGATCAAGATATCTGACAATATCAATGTAAAGAGGAAATATTTATTTGGGCTTCCGACTTCAGAGGTCTCAGTCCAGAGGCAGTGGACTCCATAGCTCTGCTCACTAGGTGAGGTGGACCATCATGGCAGAAGTGTGTGGGAGAAGAACACTGCTCAGTGTATGTGAACAGCTGAGAGAGAGAGAGAGAGAGAGAGAGAGAGAGAGAGAGAGAGAGAGAGAACGCTCTGTTCACCTGGGACATAATAAAAATTAAAGGCACACCCCAGTGACCTACCTTTTCCAAACACACACAGCATACATTTTGTTGCCACCCCTATGAAGCCTGTCAGCACATGAATCCACTGATTAGGTTCCAATGCTCATCAGGTAGTCATTCCACCTCAAAAATTATTCCCACTCATGGACTCTTTGGAGCAGTCTACTTCTAGACCTTAATATGAGGTTCCAAATGTTCAAACCCATCTCACCTTTAAAAATGCACTGAGTCAATTTTCAGGGTCAACAACATTCTTAGCTGTTCAGGTGTTACCTAAAAGTCCAGGTAGAAAACCTCTTGAGTCTCAATGCAAACTCCTAACTGTGGGAGTAAATTCAGAACAAGTGACATATACCTAATATATGAAGGCATAGAGTCATCATTTCCAATTCACAAGTTAGAAAAGAGGTAGAGGATGAAGGGATGGGACCAAAGCTAGACCAAAATCTGGCTGCTCACATGGTCCTGTTGCTCCACATCCAGGACCTGGGCCCATGACATCTGCTGATTCATCCAGAGGCTGGTGTCACTCAGCTCTAATGACCTTGCTGGTTGCAGCCCTCATGTCCTCCCTCATGGCTTGTCTCTGCTTGATTCATGCAGCTTTCCTTGGCATGAATTCCATGGTGCTGGCTCCTCTTACCTTGGAGCTTCATCATTCTTCTCACGTCTTCCTGCATCATCCTCCCAGGCCAGCCTGCAGGGAGAGTGACCCTGCAAATTCTGGCCTACCCACCTTCCCTGAAACCTAAATGAAGACCTCCCCCTACCCCCATCCTCCTGCAATCCTGCAGAACCAGTACCCTGTGGATGGCCCCCAGGCCTCCACCACCTGCTGCAGCACCAGGCTTCCTGGGACATGGCTACAGTGACCTCTGCAGGCTTCATGGTGGAGAATGGCAAAACAACTGCCTACTCCCCCCTGGGGAAGCAGGTGACCCCATGGTCTCTTCCCAAGGATTGTTCCTTTTACACACTTGAGCTTAAGAATGTGTGGTCTTGTCATGTTCTGAGATGCTACATATCAGTGTTTTCTCTGGTTTCTGGGGAAAGTATTAGCAATTCTCTAGTGGCTGTCGTGTCTTTATCAATCCCCAGTTTCCCTAGCAGAGTTTTACTCACACATGTCTACCCAAACTGCCAGTTCTCACATCTCTCCTCTCTGCTTTCTGCTTCTGATCATTATGCTAAACTTGGCTAAAAGCTTGCAGCCTTATCCATCCTTCCTGAAAGCTGTGCTCTCCTGAAATTTCCTCTGCCCTATGAATGAGTCCATCACATTTAAACCCACCTTCACAGAACTCTCAGGACATGAGAAAATGTGGAGAGCTCCCTAGTTAGAACACAATATGTATGAATGGACTCTAGCTCCCTTGCCCACAGAGTCCTCCTCTGAAACATCATGAGCCCAGTCTTTAGTATCCACACTGCAATTCACATTCTGGTCTTCTTAGCTCCCAACTGAACCCATCAAACTCCACTTATTGCAGTCAAAACTGGTCCTGTTTTTGTTTCCAGATTTTTCTCTTTTATTTCAGACAAACTCCATAAAGCTCCAAAACTTTCTGAACCACAGGCACAGGTTAGCTTTAGTGACCCCTCTTAAGAAGATGTATTTTTAATTTGGTCAATATTTATATTTCTGTGGTCAAAATACCTGCCAAGAACACTATATGGGAAAAGCATTTCAGTTCATGTGTGCTTGACTCAATTTCTCAGGGCACAAGTTAATACAGTTCATCATGAAGGAGTGTTTGGAGGAGGAATGCTGTTCAGGATAATGCCAGGAGGAATCAGTGAGAGAGGGATGGGGAGAGTGCTCCACTCATGAGGGACAGAATATAAGCCCCCAAATATAAACCCTCCAAGGACCTGAATCCTGCAAATACACCCTCCCTGTCTCCATTTACCACATACACTTCATCCCGGTTGGTACATTAATCCACTGATTGTGCCCCAACCGTGGGAAGCTGATGCTATCACCTCTGCAACTTCTTGGTGTATCTCCGACAAAAGCTTTTATGCACCTCATATTTAAACTTCAGTGGAGAGTGAGCTGTCAAAATGGCTCATTGAAGCTCTTCATGAAATGATAGGAAGGGGATTTTCAGAGAATCCTGGACCTATATCACTAGATGCATGTGTGAGGGCACTAGGCTGAGGTTCTGTGACCTGCCCAAGTTATAGGTGTGTCATGTCAGGAAACAGCAGATTAGGTGATCTTCTGGGCTCCATGATGGGGATCAAACAGAGAATTTCAGTGTCCCAAAGAAAATCCTGGCACTCAACGTAGATAAGAGTATCTTATTCCTCAAGAATCCTGCTGTAAGGGTAACAGATCTCCTGCTGCAATGCCCAACTTCTGCCTTCCAAACTGGAAGTTACATGTGCTGTCCACATCCTGGGGGTCTCCTGATGAGGAGGGATGGGCTGGGCTCTGCTTGTCACCACCATGCTCAGGACATCTCTCCACCATCCAGGATTCAGTGACACATGGTCATGGAGGGTGAGTGACAGAGTGTGGTTTACAGAGACCTGAGTCTTGGCACAGGTAGCCTGCTCTACCCACATGAGCTTAAGAGGGACATTTACAGAGACCTGACATGACACCAGCAGCTCACTGGGTCCAGCTGAGCTTGCTCCTTCTGAGGAGCTTTGGTTATGCAGATGGACTGACCAATCATGGAGGTCCTCTCTCCACCAAGTGGAGACATTTCAGTGAATGAGGAAGATGGAGATGGAGAACAAGCTCAGCACCACCTGGGACAGCTGGGAGGGCACCTGCAGGAAACTGTACCACATCCATGAGCTGAGGGTCCTTCACCAGATGACTGCTTCCGTCTCTGAGAAGGCCCTTGCTCCTCAGTGGCCTCCACCAAGGGGAGCACCCCAGGACCAGATGCTCCTGCCACACCTCGCTTTCCACAGGAAAAAGCAGGCACAAGGGCCTGACTGCTGTTTCAACAGTCCTAGGAATGGACCCCATGTGAGTAAAATGTCTACACAACAATTAATCCCAGTGTATGCAGATTGTTCTGATAAACCCTGCCCAGGGCAGTTCTTTTTTTCATTTTATTTTATTTTTTTTATTTACTTGCTTATTGATTCATTGAACACAAATGGAGTAAAGCAATTGTTTCTCTGGTTGTACACAATGTAGAGTCACACCATCTGTGCATTCATACATGTACACAGTGCAATGAAGTCTGTCACACATTCTGTTATTATTCTTACCCCCACACTGACCCCACCACTCCCTTCCCTCTATGCTATCTATCCTTCCTCCATTATTTCCACAATTCCCCCCGCATTAAGCATCATCATCCATTTATCAGAGAGACCATTCGGCCTTTGGATTTTTGGGATTGGCTAAACTCACTCAGCCTAACTGTCTCCAACATCATCCATTTACCTACAAATGCCATAATTTTATTCTTCTTTGTGGATGAATAATATTCCATTGTGTATATATACCACAGTTTCTTTATCAATTCATCTATTGACAGGCATCTAGGTTGGTTCCACAATCTAGCTATTGTGAATTGAGCAGCTATGAACATTGAAGTGGCTGCATCACTGTAGGAATCTGATTTTAAATCCTTTGGGTATAGGCCAAGGAGTGGGATAGCTGGGTCAAATGGTGGATCCATTCCAAGTTTCCTAAGGAATCTCCACACTGCTTTCCAGGGTGCTGCAGCAACTTGCACTCCCACCAGCAATGTATGACTGTACCCTTTTCCCCACATCCTCACCAACACATGTTGTTGCCTGTATTCTTAATAAGAGACATTCTAATTGGGGTAAGATGAAATCTTAAGGTGGTTTTGATTTGCATTTCTCTTATAACGAGGGATGTTGAACATTTTTTCATAAATCTGTTGATTGCTTGTAGATCTTCCTCTGTAAAGTGTCTGTTCATTTCCTTGGCCCATTTATTGATTGGGTTATTAGTGTTCTTGGTGTTAAGATATTTGAGTACTTGGTAGATTCTGGAGATTAGTGATCTATCTGAAGTGTGTGTGGCAAAGATTTTCTCCCACTCTGAAGGCTCTCTCTTCACATTACTGATTGTTTCCTTGGCTGAGAAAAAGCTTTTTAGTTTGACTCTATCCCAATCATTTATTCGTGCTTTTATTTCTTGTGCTTTGGGCATCATGTTAAGTAAATCTGGTCCTAGGCCAAAGTGATGAAGTTTTGGACCGATTTTCTCTTCTATTAGGTCTAATTTCTAGGTCCTTGATCCACTTTGAGTTGAGTTTTGTACAGGGTGAGAGATATGGGTTTAGTTTCATTTTGCTGCATATGGATTTCCAGTTTTCCCAGCACCGTTTGTTGAAGAGGCTGTCTTTCCTCCATTGCATGCTTTTGGCTCCTTTGTCAAGTATGAGATACCTGTATTTATGTGGGTTTGTCTCTGTGTCCTCTATTCTGTACCATTGATCTACCTGTCTATTTTGGTATCAATGCCATGCTGTTTTTGTTACTATTGCTCTGTAGTATAGTTGAAGGTCTGGTATTGTGAAACCCCCTGCTTTGCTCTTCTTGCTAAGGATTGCTTTAGCTATTCTGGGTCTCTTATTCCTCCAAATGAATTTCATGATTGCTTGCTCTATTTCTATGAGGTCCGTCATTGGGATTTTAATTGGAATTGCATTGAATTTGTATAGCATTTTTGGAAGTATGGTCATTTTGACAATATTAATTATGCCTATCCAAGAACATGGGAGATCTTTCCATCTTCTCAGATTCTTTTTAACTTCTTTCTTTAGTGTTCTGTAGTTCTCATTGTAGAGGTATTTCACTTCTTTTGTTAGATTGGTTCCAAGAATTTTATTTCATTTGAGGTTATTGTGAATGGGGTAGTTTTACTCATTTCTCTCTCAGAGGATGCATCACTTATGAATAAAAATGCATTGGATTTATGAACATTAATTTTATATCCTGCTACTTTACTGAATTCATTTATGAGTTCCAGAAGTTTTCTGGTGGGATTCTTAGGGTTTTCTAAATAGAGAATCATGTCATCAGCAAATAGGGATAGCTTGAGCACTTCTTTTCTGCTTCACATTCCTCTAATTTCTGTGGTCTGTCTAATTGCTCTGGCTAGAGTTTCATGAACAATGTTGAATAGTAGTGGCGAAAGAGGACATCTCTGCCTTGTTCCAGTTCTCAGGGGGAATGATTTTAATTTTTCTCCATTTAGAATGATGTTAGCTGTGGGCTTAGAATAGATAGCCTTTACAATGTTAAGGAATGTCCCCACTGTCCCTATTTTTCTAGTGTTTTGAGCATGAATGGATGCTGTATTTTATTAAATGCTTTTTCTGCATTTATTGAAATAATCATGTGGTTCTTGATTTTAAGTCTGTTGATGTGGTGAATTATGTTACTTGATTTCTGGATGCTGAACCAAACTTGCATCCCCGGGATGAAACCCACTTGATCATAGTGCACTATCTTTTTAATATGCTTTTGTATGTGGTTCGCTAAAGTTTTGTTAAGAATTTTTGCATCTATGTTCATTAGAGATATGGGTCTGAAATTTTCTTTCTTTGATGTGTCCTTCTCTGGTTTTGGTATTAGGTTGATATTAGCTTCATAGAGTGAGTTCGGAAGGGTTCCCTCCTCCTCTATTTCGTGAAATACTTTGAGGAGTATTGGAATGAGCTCTTCTTTGAAGGTCTTGTAGAACTCGGCTGTGAATCCATCTGGTCCTGGACTTTTCTTTGTTGGTAGGCTTTTGATGACTTCCCCTATTTCATTGCTTGAAATTGATCTATTTAAGTTGTGTATGTCCTCCAGATTCAGTTTGGGTGGCTCATATGCCTCTAGGAACCTGTTGATGTCTTCCAGGTTTTCTATTTTGTTGGAGTATAAATTGTCAAAATAGCTTCTTATTATGTTTTGTATTTCCATTGTGTCTGTTGTAATATTTCCATTCCCATCACGAATTTTAGTAATTTGGAATTTCTCTCTCCTTCTTTTTGTTAGCATGGCTAAGGGTTTATCAATTTTGTTTATTTTTTCAAAGAACCAACTTTTTGTTTCATCAATATTTTGAGTTGTTTCTTTTGTTTCAATTTCATTGATTTCAGCTCTGATTTTGATTATTTCTTGTCTTCTACTACTTTTGATGATGATCTGTTCCTCTTTTTGTAGGGCTTTGAGCTGTAATGTGAGGTCATTGATTTGTTGACTTTTCATTCTTTTATTAAATGCACTCCCTGCAATGAACTTTCATCTTAGCACTGCTTTCATAGTGTCCCAGAGATTTCGATATGTTGTATCTTTGTTCTCATTGACCTCTAAGAATCTTTTAATTTCTCCCCTAATGTCCTTTGTTATCCATGTATCATTCAATAGCATATTATTTAATCTCCAGGTCTTGGAGTAGTTTCTGTTTCTAACTTTATCATTTATATCTAATTTCATTCTGATAGTATACAAGGTAGTATCTCTATATTTTTGTATTTGCTAAGAGTAGCTTTGTGGCATAACATATGGTCTATTTTAGAGAAGGAACCATGAGCTGCTGAGAAGAAAGTGTATTCGCTTTTTGATGGATGGAATATTCTATATATCTCTGTTAAGTCCAAATTAGCAATTGTGTCATTGAGTCCTATGGTTTCTTTGTTCAATTTTTGCTTTGAGGATCTGTCCAGCAGTGAGAGAGGAGTGTTAAAGTCTCCGAGTATTATTGTGTTTTGGTCTATTTGATTCCTGAAATTGAGAAGGATCTGATTGACATACATGGATGCACCATTGTTTGGTGCATAAATATTTATGAATGTTATGTCCTGTTGATTTATGCTACCTTTAAGCAATATGAAATGTCCTTCTTTATCCCTTCTGACTATCTTTGGTTTGAAATCTGCTTTGTCTGAAATGAGGATGGAAACGACAGCTTTTTTACTCAGTCCGTGTGCATGGTATGCTTTTTCCCAACCTTTCACCTTTAGTCTGTGGGCATGTTTTTCTATGAGATGAGTCTCTTGAAGGCAGCATATCGTTGGGTCTTTCTTTTTAATCCAGTCTGCCAGTCTATGCCTTTTGATTGATGAGTTTAGGCCGTGTACATTCAGGGTTATTATTGAGATATGACTTGTATTTCCTGTCATTTTAGCTTTTTTGGGGTTTTTAGCTTAACTTTGTTTCTCCTTTGATTGACTCTTTCTTTAGGGTAGTTCCTCCCCATGGCGACCGAGATTGTTATTTTTCATTTCTTCCTCTTTGAATATTTTGTTGAGAATGTTCTGTAGGGCAGGCTTTCTCTTTGTGAATTCTTTAAGCTTTTGTTTATCATGGAAGGATTTTATTTCATCATCAAATCTGAAGGTAAGTTTTGCTGGGTATAAGATTCTTGGTTGGCATCCATTTTCTTTCAGTGCTTGAAATATGTTGTTCCAGGCCCTTCTTGCTTTTAGGGTCTGGGCTGAGAAATCTGCTGATATCCGTATTGGTTTCCCGCTGCAGGTAATCTGATACTGTTCTCTTGCAGCCTTTAAAATTCTATCTTTGTTTTGTATGTTAGGTATTTTCATTATAATGTGCCTTGGTGTGGATCATTGAAATTCTGTGTGTTTGGTGTCCCGTAGGCCTCTTGTAATTGATTTTCCATCTCATTCATCATATTAGGGAAATTTTCTGATATTATTTCATTGAACAGATTGTTCATACCCTTGGTTTGTATCTCTGTGCCTTCTCAATCCCAAAAACTCTTAAATTTGGTCTTTTCATGATGTCCCATCTTTCTTGGAGGTTTCATTCATGATTCCTAACCATCTTCTCTGTTTGTTTGACTTTGTTTTCAAGATTAAATTTTTTGTCTTCATTGTCTGAGGTTTTGTCTTCCAAGTGATCTATTCTGTTAATTATGCTTTCTATTGAGTTTTTAACTTGGTTGATTGTTTCCTTCATTTCCTTGTTTCCTTCAAGTGTTTCTGTTTTTTTTTTTTTTTTTTCTCAGAACTTCTATCTCTTTATTGAAATGATTTTTTGCTTCCTGCAATTGCTCTATTTGCTGATTAATCATAGCCTGAATCTGCTTTCTCGTCACCTCATTCTCTTCTCGGATCATTTTAATTATGAACATTCTGAACTCCATTTCTGTCATTCCTTCTACCATGCTGTCTTTAGGATCTCTTGTTGGATCATCTAGATTTGTTTGGGACACTTTCTTCTCATGTTTTCTCATGCTCCTCATATATTTTCCCCTCTAGTAGTTCAAATCAGAGGGATTGCAATTTCCCTGTAAAGACTTAGGGTGTCCCTGCCGATTTCCAGTAACTCACCAGATGTTTGAGAGGTGCTTCATCAAGTGGTGACCCAAGATAGCTGCTGTCTCACAACCTCCAGGTTGGGAATGATCAATGCTTCTGGGCAGAGGCAACCAGGAGATGCAGCACTGTGGCCCTGGAGCTGCAGTGCCGTGTCCCAGCGGGAAGGGCTGAGCTTAGGTCCAAGAGCTCAGACAGCTGAAGATGGATTCTCACAGCCAGGGAAGCTGTAGAATGGCACCAATGAGCCCAAATTCCCTGCTGGAGCCGGCAAGCTGCTCCGCTCCCGGCCAAATCTCACCTGGAGCCGCAACTCCGTGTCCCTGCGGGAAGGGGTGGGCTTATGTCCGAGGGCTCAGACAGCTCAAGATGGAGTCTCTCCGTCAGGGAAGCTGTAGAATGGCACCGACCAGGCCCAAATTCCCCGCTGGAGCCGGCAAGCAGCTCTGCTCCCAGCCCAGTGTTTCAAGTCTTAAATGATGATTTTAAGGGGAGCATGGAAAGGCCTGATCACAGGCAACAGCTGACTCTTCTCTCTTACTTCTTCTACAGGACGCCTCTGGGCATTCTGTGGCAGAAGCTTAGATGGGGAAGACCTGATGAGTGAAATTTCCTAAAAGTTACAAGAACAGAGACATGGAGAATGAGGTGGAAGGGTGAGAAGTGGATATGTGGAGAGATATGTGGAAGTGATATTTGAAGGGATATGTGAAGGCCCCAATCACAGGACAAGAGGAAACCAGGATTCTCTGGCTCACCACCTGAAGACTGGCCCCAGGTCTGGAAGCTTCCAAACAGGCTCCAACACCCTCACCATGTGTGAAGTGATGTCAGGACTCTGGGTGATGGAAAAAGATAGGGGAGGTTTGCTTGTCCAATCCCACAGGAAGTGCCCTCCCTGACTTTGGGAAGATGCCCAGCTACTCTTTTGTGTCCTTTGTACTTTCTTTTTTCTTTCTCATGACATGTCCTTGAGGTTTGGACCACCCAAGAGGTTCTCAAAATACCTACAGGAACTTTGAAAAGAAGATCTTGCCAAATCCTCTTTTCTATGAGGCACATGATGACTTCACCTCATCATGACCTAATTGCAGGTAGTTCTGGATCTCAGTTATCCATCCTGGAGAGAGACTATGCCTCCTGGTTCCCAAGAGCATATCTTGACCTCAGGGAGCACTGAAATTCAAGGCCTAGCAGCTCCCAGAAGATGAGAGAACCTGTCTAGAGGTGGTCAGATGCAATGCCAGACTCAGCTAGAATTCAGGGCAGGCCACCCAGAGAAGGTGGATTCCACATCCTAGACAAATGACCACTTGCTCTCTCCCTTCTTCATACCACTTGAGCACACCATGTGGAAATGGTTCTCAGCTGCTGTGTGAACTTAAAGCTGACCCTTCAAGAGCTCACCACCCTACTGAGGAGGACGAAGGCAGCCATCCACAGGGGGCAGCCTCTGAGGGCCCTCAGCACCTGGGAACCTGGATCTGCACTTCCACTACCTGCTTATTAGAGAAATTCTGCTCTTGTTATGGGCACTGATAGAATGCCACCTTGTCACACAAACCTTCAACAAGTCCAGCAGCACCTGCCTTTAGAGTCATTCACAAGACCATTTGATTATGAGTAAGGTATTTGCATACAAGAAGGGAGTCATTACCAGCAATTGGGCTGGGTAGGAATTAAAAGGAAATTCTAGTGAGTTCCAAGCATGGTCTTTGTGAGGCAGATATGTGCAGAGACTGTCAGAAGGACAGCAGCCACTTCTGTCCTACCCCAAGACCATTTCCGTAGTTACAAGGACAGGGTAGGTTAAAGCAGCATGTCCTGGACCCTATGATCTGGTCTATTGGAGGGTCTCCCTCAGGATCCTGTAAACAGTGAGATCATGGATCACAGGCTTTATCATGAACCCACTGAAGGCAAAGTCAATTTCCATGGGATGTGAGACCATGAAGAACCTTAGAGAGTGAACTCCAGACCCCATTGTGCAGGTAAGAAAATGGACAGGTAAGTTATTTGCTCAGAGTTATTTGGTTGCAGGCAGAGATGGCAGGAAGAACCCAGGATGCTAATTTTTAATCCTGAAAATTGTGTGGTGAGGGTTCTGGGTTTTCTGGAGATGTGACCCTGCACTTAGCAGACAGAATTTGACTCTGCTTTTCCTATTTTTAATTCTACATTTCTCTGGCCTTATTGCTCTTGTTAGTATTTCAATTATATTGCCTAGGAATGGTGAGAGAGGTTCTTGTTCTTTACTGCAGAGGAAATGCTTTCTGTTTTTCTCCATGACCTGTGGTGTTGGCTTTCAGTTTGCCATATGCACCATTTAGCTATTGTCAAAAGTTCCTTCTAACATTTTTTCCAAAGTTTTTAACATGAATGGGTGCCAGATTTTTCCAAAAGCTTTAGTCATTTATTGAGGTGATCATGTGATTCTTGTCCTTAATTCTATTTAGGGGGTAAGCTACATTTATTGACTTGTGTATGTTATATCTGTAGGTTAAACAACCTTTCATCACTGCAACCAACAAAATTTATCACAGTGTACAGTCCACTTAATTGAATTTTGTGTGTCAGTTGCTATTTTATTGAGGATTTCTGTACTTATGTTCATCTTTAATTGATTTGTATATATCCGGTTTCAGTATAAGGGTGATTTCTGAATAATGAGTGAATTTGAGAATTTTCCCTCTAGTTCTATATCAGGTCAATTCTCCTCAAATTGGCCTCAGTTTTTCTTAAAATGTCTGTGAAACCTCAGCTGGAAAATCTAACTGGTCAAGGGATTTTCTCTTTTGGAACATTTGAGTTGGTGCTTAAATCTTGAAGGGTTTTTTGGATGTGTTTGTGTTATATAACTTCTTATTTCAATTTGGGTGGATCCTATGTGTACAGTCATTTTTCAGTGCCTTCCAGATTTTCCAATTTATTGGAATACTTGTCCTCCAAATAGTCTGGATTTTCATCTGAATGATGTGGTGTGTTTGATGATATCTAATTTTTCTTCTCCAATTTTGTTCATTAAGGTCTTTTTTTCTTATATATTTTGTTAGTTTGACTAAGAGTTTCGCCATCTGCTCTATCTTTTCAAGGAACAAGTTCTTTGGTCCATTGGTCCTGCAAATTTTTCATTTGCTCTTTCATTAACTTTGTCAGTAATGTTAACTAAATCCTCTCTGTTACTGGTTTGTAAATTAGTTTGGAAAAGCAGAAGCAAACTGTCCATTTCGGATGGAACTGCCCCTTGCCCTTCACCACACTTAGAGCTCCAGCCAGGACCCAGTCCCTCTTCTGCTCCCACAGTGGGGCAGGTCCTGGGCTCCAAGACCCCAGTGAAGAATGCAGCCTAAGTGGCTGTCCACCTTGGATGTTCAATGCAAGTACTCCTAGTGCAGGAGAAGTAAATGGGGCGGTTGGGGAGGTGGAGAATGGAAGGAATTCTGAAGTGATTTCTTGAAAACAGGTGACTTGAGGATTTCCACCCCTGCTCCTTAAGTCCCTTCAAGCTGCCAGTCCTTCCCAGCACTGGGACCTCTGCTGGGAAGTTCAAGCACCTTCCTTGGGGATTCAGATCCTCTCCAGGCAGACCCTGGGCTTTCTCCTGGTCATAAGAGTCCAGCTTTCCTCAGATAAATATCTGCTCCAGCCAGGGTCTGTTGATTATGCTGATTTCCCAATCCTGGTGGGAAGTGCACTTCCTCCTGCTGAGGCAGCACCTGGTCACATACATGGTACAGAGCATGACCAACTCTACTGCACTCTGTCACCGGTACTGACTAGTCTTTTATTCTAGGAGCCAATGTTTTCACCTTTCTTATGAATATCACTGAGTTGTTACTTGCATTCCACTTGCCCTCCCTAAATTTTCTGCTGCAAAACTTCTGAGTTACTTCACTCCAGCGAGCTGCTGCTGCACCATGGGTTGCTCTGAGCTGCCGTCACCATTCTTGAGAACTCATCTTTAAACACACAATGATTTTCTAGGCAAGACATAGTTTCCTACCCTTCCATAATTTTATTATAATGTGGAGCTTCACATATGGTTAACTGACCATGATTTCACCAAGTCAGGAACCCTAAAACTAGGTGACTAAGACTTAGGTAAGAATGTTCTGGGAATTCCAACTTGTATGCAAACCGAACTCACTGCTTTACCTGTGGAGAGAGCATCTACAGCTTCCTTGCCACCTCTGCAAATGTAAATTGAAGGCTTAATACTGAGAGTTTTAAATTTCTAATGAATAGGGCCACAAACCCGGGTGCATTGAATACTGATTTGCTCTGATTTGGTTTTTGAAATTTGCATTCTTGGCATAAATTCCATTGCACGATCAAATTCTCAGTACAGCACTGTTGGTCATGTTCCTGGGCATACAGATCCTCCAAGATGCTTCAGGTCCACAGTGTGCACAGCCCAGATGAGGTCCCCCACTCCTCTTTTCTCAGATCACATTCTACCCTATTCCTGGATAATTTGTTGTGAGAATTTTGCACTTTTCGTTGATGGGAACTTAATTTTTTTAATTTCTTTTTTTAGTTTATTTTTCATTTAATTTTTTGATTCATTGAACACAAATGGAGTACAGCTATTGTTTCACTGGTTGGACACAAAGTAGAGTCACACCATCTGTGCATTCATTCATGTACACAGGTCAATGATGTCTGTCACATATTCTGTTATTATTCTTACCCCCCACCCCGACCCCACCCCTCCCTTTCCTCAATGCTCTCTATCCTTCCTCCATTCTAGCCATCCTTCCACCCAACATTATGCATCATCATTCACTTATCAGAGCAACGATTAAGCCTTTGGATTTTGGGGATTAGCTGATCTCACTTAGCATAATAGTCTCCAACATCATTCATTTACATACAAATGCCATAATTTTATTCTTCTTTAAGGCTGAGTGATATTCCATTGTGTATATTTACCACAGTTTCTTTATCCATTAATCTATTGAAGGGCATCTAGGTTGTTTCCACAATCTAGCTGTTGTGAATTGAGCAGCTATGAACATTGATGTGGCTGCATCACTGTAGTAATCTGATTTTAAGTCCTTTGGGTATAGACCAAGAGTGGGATAGCTGGGTCAAATGGTGGATCCATTCTAAGTTTTCTAAGGAATCTCCACACTGCTTTCCAGAATGGCTGTACCAACTTGCAATCCCACCAGCAATGTATGAGTGTACCCTTTTCCCCACATCCTCGCCAACACCTGTTGTTGCCTGTGTTCTTAATAAAAGACATTCTAATTGGGGTAAGATGAAATCTTAAGGTGGTTTTGATTTGCATTTCTCTTATAATGAGGGATGTTGAACACTTTTTCATAAATCTGTTGATTGCTTGTAGATCTTCCTCTGTAAAGTGTCTGTTCATTTCCTTGGCCCATTTATTGATTGGGTTATTAGAGTTATTGGTGTAAAGACTTTTGAGTACTTGGTAGATTCTGGAGATTAGTGCTCTATCTGAAGTGTGTGTGGCAAAGATTTTCTCCCAATCTGAAGGCTCACTCTTCACATTGCTGATTGTTTCCTTTGCTGAGAAAAAGCTTTTTAGTTTGACTCTATCCCAATCATTGATTCCTGCTTTTATTTCTTGTGCTTTGGGCATCATGTTAAGGAAATCTGATCCTAGGCCAACATGATGAACATTTGGACCTATTTTCGCTTCTATTATGTCCAGGGTCTCTGGTCTAATTCCTGGGTCCTTGATCAATTTTGAGTTGTACAGGGTGAGAGATATAAGTTTATTTTCATTTTGCTGCATATGGATATCCAATTTTCCCAGCACCATTTGTTGAAGAAGCTATTATTTTCTCCATTGTATGTTTTTGGCTCCTTTGTCGAGTATGAGATATCTGTATTTATGTGGGTTTGTCTCTGTGTCCTCTATTCTGTACGATTGATCTACCAATTTTGGTGCCAATACCATGCTGTTTTTGTTACTATTGCTCTGTAGTGTAGTTGAAGGTCTGGTATTGTGATAGCCCCTGCTTTGCTCTTCTTGCTAAAGATTGCTTTAGTTATTCTGGGTCTCTTATTCCTCCAAATGAATTTCATGATTGCTTGCTCTATTTCTATGAGGTCTGTCATTGGGATTTTATTAGGAATTGCATTGAATTTTTATAGCGCCTTTGGAAGTATGGCCATTTTGACAAAATTAATTCTGCCTATCCAAGAACATGGGAGATCTTTCCATCTTCTCAGATTCTCTTTAACTTCTTTCTTTAGTGTTCTGTAGTTTTCATTGTAGAGGTCTTTCACTTCTTTTGTTAGATTGATTCCCAAGTATTTTTTTTTTTTGAGGTTATTGTGAATGTGATAGTTTTCCTAATTTCTCTCTCAGAGGATGCATCACTTACCAATAAAAATGCATTAGATTTATGAGCATTAATTTTATATCCTGCTACTTTACTGAATTCATTGATGAGTTCCAGAAGTTTTCTGGTGGAATTCTTAGGGTCCTCTAAATAGAGAATCTTGTCATCATCAGCAAATATGGGTAGTTTGAGCTCTTCTTTTCCTATTCGTATTCCTCTAATTTCTTTGGTCTATCTAATTGCTCTGGCTAGAGTTTCAAGAACAATGTTGAATACTAGTGGTGAAAGAGGGCATCCCTGCCTTGTTCCAGTTCTCAGGGGGAATGCTTTCAATTTTTCTCCATTTAGAATGATGTTAGCTGTGGGCTTAGCATAAATAGCCTTTACAATGTTAAGGGATGTCCCCACTATCCCTATTTTTTCTAGTGTTTTGAGCATGAAGGGGTGCTGTATTTAATCAAATGCTTTCTCTGCATCTATTGAAATAATCATTGTGGTTCTTGACTTTAAGTCTGTTGATGTGGTGAATTACATTTATTGATTTCCAGATGTTGAACCAACCTTGCATCCCTGGGATTTAACCCACTTGATCTTGGTGCAATCTCTTTGTAATATGCTTTTGTATGCGATTCACTAAAATTTTAAGAATTTTTGCATCTATGTTCATTAGGGATATTGGTCTGAATTTTTTTTTACTCGATGTGTCCTTCTCTGGTTTTGGTATCAGGGTGATATTAGCTTCATAGAATGAGTTTGGAAATGTTCCCTCCTCCTCTATTTCATGAAATACTTTGAGGAGTATTGGAATGAGCTCTTCTTTAAAGGTCTTGTAGAACTCGGCTGTGAATCAATCTGGTCCTGGACTTTTCCTTGTTGGTAGACTTTTGATGACTTCTTCTCTTTCCTTGCTTGAAATTGATCTATTTATGTTGTGTATGTCCTCCATATTCAGTTTGGGTGTCTCATATGCCTCTAGGAACCTGTTGATGTCTTCCAGGTTTTCTATTTTTTTGGAGTATAAATTTTCAAAGTAGCTTCTTATTATGTTTTCTATTTCAAATGTGTCTGTTGTAATATTTCCATTTCCATCACAACTTTAAGTAATTTGGAGTTTCTCCTTCTCTTCATTAGCGTGGCTAAGGGTTTATCAATTTTGTTTATTTTTTAAAAGACCTAAATTTTTGTTTTGTCAATTTTTTGAATTGTTTCTTTTGTTTAAATTTCATTGACTTCACCTCTGATTTTGATTATGTCCTGTCTTCTACTACTTTTGGTGAAATTCTGTTCCTCTTTTTCTAGGGCTTTGAGCTGTAATGTGAGGTCATTGATTTGTTGACTTTTCATTCTTTTATTAAAAGCACTCCATGCAATGAACTTTCCTCTTAGCACTGCTTTTATAGTATCCCAGAGATTTTGATATGTTGTATCGTTGTTCTCATTGACCTCTAAGAATCTTTTAATTTCCCCCCTAATGTCTTCTGTTATCCATGCCTAATTCAGTACCATATTATTTAATCTCCAGATCTTAGAGTAGATTCTGTTTTTAACTTTATCATTGATATTTACTTTCATTCCATTATGATCTGATAGTATACAATGTAGTATCCCTATGTTTCTGTATTTGCTAAGAGTGGCTTTGTGGCATAACATATTCTCTATTTTAGAGAAGGAGCCATGAGCTGCTGAGAAGAAAGTGTATTCTCTTTTAGATGGATGGAATATTCTATATATGTCTGTTAAGTCCAAATTAGCGATTGTGTCATTGAGTCCTATGGTTTTGTTTTTCAATTTTGTTTGGAAGACCTGTCCATGAGTGAGAGAGGTGTGCTAAAGTCCCCGAGTATTATTGTGGTTTGGTCTAGTTGGTTCCTGAAATTGACATGGATCTGATTGACATACATGGATGCACCATTGTTTGGTGCATAAATATTTATGATTGTTATGTCTTGCTGATTTATGCGTCCTTTAAGCAGTATGAAATGTTCTTCTTTATCCCTTCTGACTATCTTTGGCTTGAAGTCTGCTTTATCTGAAATGAGGATGGAAACCCCTGCTTTTCTACTCAGTCCATGTGCATGGTATGTTTTTTCCCAACATTTCACGTTTAGTCTGTTTTTCTATGAGATGAGTCTCTTGAAGGCAGCATATTGTTGGGTCTTTCTTTTTAATCCAATCTGCCAGTCTATGTGTTTTGATTGATGAGTTTAGGCCATTTACATTCAGGGTTATTATGGAGATATGATTTGTTTTTCCCGTCATTTTAGTTTTTGGGGGTTTTTAGCTTAACTTTGTTTCTCCTTTGATTGACTCTTTCTTTAGGGTAATTCCTCCCCATGATGACTGAGATTGTTATTTTTCATTTCAACCTCTTTGAAGATTTTGTTGAGAATGTACTGTAGGGCCGGTTTTCTATTTGTGAATTCTTTAAGCTTTTGTTTATCGTGGAAGGATTTTATTTCATCATCAAATCTGAAGGTAAGTTTTGCTGGGTATAAGATTCTTGGTTGGCATCCATTTTCTTTCAGAGCTTGAAATATGTTGTTCCAGGCCCTTCTTGTTTTTAGGGTCTGGGCTGAGAAATCTGCTGATATCCATATTGGTTTCCCCCTGTAGGTAATCTGATGCTTTTCTCTCGCAGCCTTTAAAATTCTATCTTTGTTTTGTATGTTAGGTATTTTCATTATAATGTGCCTTGGTGTGGATCTGTTGTAATTCTGTGCGTTTGGTGTCCTGTAAGCTTCTTATAATTGATTTTCCATCTCATTCATCATATTAGGGAAATTTTCTGATAGTATTTCATTAAACAGATTGTTCATACCCTTGGTTTGTATCTCTGTGCCTTCCTCAATCCCAAAAACTCTTAAATTTGGTCTTTTCATGATGTCCCATATTTCTTGGAGGTTTCCTTCATGATTCCCAACCATCTCCTCTGTTTGTTAGTCTTTGTTTACAAGATTAAGTATTTCGTCTTCATTGTCTGAGGTTCTGTCTTCCAAGTGATCTATTCTGTCAATTATCCTTTCTCTTGAGTTTTTAGCTTAGTTTATTGTTTCCTTCATTTCCTTGTTTCCTTCAAGGATTTCTGTTTGTTTGTTTGTTTGTTTTTTTCAGAACTTCTATCTCTTCATTGAAATGATTTTTTGCTTCCTGCAATTGCTCTAATAGCTGATTATTCATAGCCTGAATCTGCTCTCTCGTCACATCATTCTCTTCTCGGATCATTTTAATTATGAACATTCTGAACTCCCTTTTTGTCATTCCTTCTACCATGCTGTCTTTGGGTTCTCTTGATATATCATCTAGATTTGTTTGGGACACTTTCTTCCCGTGTTTTCTCATGGTGCTCGTGTATCTTCCCCTCTAGTAGTGCGAATCGGAGGGAATGCAATTTTCCTGTAAAGACTTAGAGTGTCCCTGCAGATTTCCAGTAACTCACCTGATGTTTGTGAGGTGCTTTATCAAGCAGTGACCCAAGGTGTTAATAGATTATCAGATGCAGCACAGGTGCCAGACCCCTGGCCAGGGTGTGGATCTGGGCACTAGACCAAGTTGGGGTGGGGTCTCAAAACTGTGCTCAGTGATGGAGACACTGGGCTTGAGAGGCCAGGCAGGCCTGAGCTCCTCATTTAGGGCTCAGGAGGTGGCAGGTGGCTGCTCTCTCCTGGGGATGCTGTATAATGGCGCCAAAGGGCCTAATCTCCCCACTGGAGCTGGCGACTCCAGCCGCTCCAGGCCAGATCTCTCCAGGAGCCACCTCACAGTGGCGTCTGAAGACCAGAGCTCAGCTCTGAGGATTCAGGCAGCTGCAGATAGTCGCTCTCTGCCAGGGAAGTTGTAAACTGGTGCCAAAGGGCCTAAACTCCCTGCTGTAGCTGGCAACTCCCGGCAACTTAATATTTACATTGGATAGACTAATGTTACTACAATGCTTTCATAATTTCTAGTGTTAGGAGAGTGGGAAGATTTCAAGGGAAAAAGTATGTGAATAAAATTGATTTTCTGGTATTGCAGTGCTGGCCATAATTTCACGGCTAATGAATTAGAACTTGGTTGTCTACAGAAAGGAGAGGATCAGCTTCTCTGAGCCTGAGGGTGCTCTGGAAAGTGCTGACCTACCCCAATTTGGTGTTGTGACCCTGCAGATATCGTAGTGACCGGATAAAAGGATTCCTGCAATAGCAATTGAAAAGTGCCACCAACATCAACTTTTGAAGGTGAGGCTAAAGTACGCATGGCCATGGTCCTCAGGGTGAAGGGCATAAGAAATACTTCATGGCTGGAGCTGTGGGTGTCACACAGGTCAAAGGGTGAGGCAAGGTGAGCAGGCTGAGCTTGGGGGCTGAGCACTTCTGGAAACAGGAAGAATGTGGGAGGACTTTTCTAATTCCTGGCAAGTGCTGCACAGGAGCAAGAGGTAGGTGGACCAACTGGTTGTGAATTCACATGGAACCAGGCCCTAGGTGTCCTTTCAGTGGAAAAACGTGTCACCAGAGGTCAGCAGGAATCAACCCTGGCCTGCCCTGGCAGCAGCAGCTTAGCACTCAGTAACTGAATGTCTGTAAAGACTTTGGGAGTCTTAAGTTCCCACACAAGGAAATTTGATGACATAATTTTGAAGGCATTACATTTACACAGAGATAGAAATCAAGTGTTCCTTCCTTTCATTTTACCATCAAACACATACAGAAATATACTGTTGTCTCTCAGAACCCATGTGTACCCATCCCACAGATGGAGTGTTGAGTGGTTTTGTCTGAAGGACCATTTCCTGGTGCCTGGGTGGGACAGCTTGGGAAGGTCCACTCCTGCACACATCTATGGATGAACTAGCAGGTGGACAAGCCAGATCAGAGGGTGGAGGCAGGGGAGTGTGCACACAGCAGGAAGCCTCTCCTCCTGAGGCCGCCTTCTCCCCTGCTGTGAGATCAGAGGTGCAGTATGTGATGACAACCTGATTTAATAACTCCTTTGTGACCATCAGGAGCTCATGAGTCTCCTGGGCCCTGCTTTGTCCCCTATGACCTGTATAAGAATTTCATTTAAATGATGATGGTCAGCAGACACTTAGACCCAAAAGATTTAGTGCCTTTTTGCTTGCAGGTTTCAATGTGGAGCTAGTGAATGCATTAGCTCAGAGGAACTAATGAGCCCACCAGCTGATCTGCTCCAGTCACAGTGAAGTCCACCCAGGCTGTGGCCACAGGTGCACTGTGAGCTACAGAGCACAAGGACAAGGGCCCCTCTGCAAGTGGTCCTCACCACCCACCCCCACCCCTGCATCTTTCCATCTACACAGATCACTGGACCCTGATGCAGTAGCTTCCCCACATGAGTGCTGGTGTGGTGATGGCCTCCCTCTGCCTGACTTAGGTCAGCTAGGTCCATGAGCTCCAGGTCCATGCCCATGGCCAGGAGGGACAGGATGCATTCATTTTGCCTCTAAAATATTTCCTCTTCTCCAAGGGACACATGTCCTTTATCCATCTACTCCTTGAATGACTCCTTCTTCACTGTGGAAAATGATTCCACAGCCATGGACTAGAGTTAAGGACAGGCCTCTTGCACTCCATATCCCAACTTCTGAGCAAACTGGGCAGAGGTACTGTCCCTATGGCTCTGGCTGTTCCATCCATGTCTCTGCTGGCTTCAGGCAATACTGCACATGGTGGGGTCTCCTCTGTTGTTCTGGATTTGTAAATGGTGGCCCTACAATCCTGGAGTCAGAGGGGACCTTGCTCCCAGCCTCCAATAGCCATAGTATAGGGTAAATCTGTGTAGGTGCTACACATGGGGAAAAGAACTGTCTGAGCCCCAGGCTACCCAGGGCATCCTCTCATATCCAGTGGAAGACCCCTCCACAGCCATGACAACCTGGGTGCCTTCAGAGTTAGCCCCATGGGAGCTGCTAGGTTTGCCCCTGGTGGGATATTGCAGCACCCAGATCAAAGCTGGCACAAACAGGTTCCCCAGTCCCAGGGCTGCATCCACATGTGTGTAGATGTTTACTATGACCACACACCAGCACCAGTGTGTGCTGAGTCCAGTCAGTGCTGCTCTGAGCAGCTCCTGAGGCTGATGCTTCCCAATGAGAGAGCTGTGTTGTAGCAGATTCTGAATTCCAGGGATGCAAACATCAAGGTGCTCCTCCTGACCAGGGTCTTCTTGAAGCTGCACCATCACATGGCCTGAAGGCGGGAGGCAAGATATCTAGGTGGCGCTGGAAACCCTGAGTGGGGCTGGGGTCACAAAGGGGGATCAGCATGCCAGGAAGGCACTCTACCAGGCCTTTGGGAATTTCCCTTTTATGGTGGTATTGTCTACCCTTAAGGCACAGCCAGAATACCTGTCATCTGCTATTTACCTAGTAGCTAATATGTGGCTGATAAAAATGTGATCAGATAGGTGCTGGGCTAGCAAATGCCACTGCAGCCATACATATTGCCCACTGAAGCTTCTCCCAAAACATTTCCCCTCCCTGCCTCCAAGAGAGCTTATGCCTGGCTGTGAGGTGTTACCTGCCAAGAAAAGTTCTCTTAGGTCTTAGAAAAATAAACACACAATTTGTCGAGTAGAACGTCCTTAGCTCTGCTATAAATTATGACTTGTTTTGGGCAAAGCCTGAAGTCAAAGCTGACTCCCCCATCCCCACCCCATCAACTCCAGGAATGAGTGGCATTCATGGAAACTGTGTGTCCAAGGGTGGACTTGCCACCTGAAGGGGATCACTAAATTTGTGGGAAGAATTACACCTCAAATCGCCTCAACCATTCAGGCCAATATGAGGAGTCTATGGGGTGAAGGATGTATTTCTTTTTTCTCATTTTGGTTACTGAATCTGGGCCAAAACTGCAATTGTGGTATATATAAAATTTGTGAATCTGGAGGAAACACATTATGGTCACCATAACAGCATTCAAATTCCAAATTTTTCTCAGCATATCCTACATAGCCTGAAAATAGCACAATGTATAGAATTCTGGAGAAAGAGCCAGAGGGAACTCAGAAACCCTGCTACTGACAAATCTGGGTCCTGGAACAAGCTCTGATCATCAGCAGCAAGGTGATCTGGGACTGGTCCCATGGGGTAAAAAAATATGTCTTCAAATTTCACAAGCTTTTTGAGGGAAGCAACTTCAACCACTGCCAAAAATAAAAGGCACCAAAGTTTAGTGGAAAACAACAGCTCCAGTGAGGACATGCACATGTCCTGGATCTGGGAGTGCAGGGAAGTCACAGCTATGTGACCCCAGGGTCCATTATTGCAGCTGCACCCCCAACATGAGCTCTGTGACAGGCCAGGGCATCTCCACCATGAGCCATGCAGGATGCACAGGGCTGCCTCCACCAGGGGACCTTCCTTCTCCTATGATGGCCTCAGCTCACAGAGACCCACCACACAGCAGGTGGTCAAATGGTGCCACCTGGAGCTCACCCACCAGTGACAGGGACTCACATGATTAATCCTGCTCAAGCCCAGGACCATTGAGAGGTGACTTGCCCTGGCCTGGCTGACCCTGTGTGCAGCACATGGCTTCTCCTGCACTAGTTCTGCCCCAGAACCACAGGACAAGGAGCCCAGTGTCTGACCACACTTGACATCCTGCCCAGGTGATCAGGGACCAAGGCATCTGGCTGACCCTGAGAATCAGCAGGAGTCACTCTGGGAAGAGCAGCCTTGGGCCCACTTGCTCTGCCCCAGTCAGACTTCTGTTGAAGCAGAGAGACCCAGAGACCAGGAAAGGCAGAGCTGGAGTGTCCACAGGTGGTCTTGGAGGGCTCCACTTTGTTCCAGGAAGGGGTAGACACCCAATCCAGGTGCACTGCAGGGAGGCCCCAGGCATCTGGGAGGCGGCAGCTGCTGCAGACAGTGGGGTGGTGAGACCTCTGCATGGGGCCAGAGCACTGGGGCTTCAAAGCAGTGTGGAGAGGGGGAACCAGCTGAGTCTCCATATTTGTGGTCCCAGCTGGAGGACATTCCTCCTCTGCACCACCACAGACGGACACCTGGGAGGATGAAGATGAGGGACCCTGCCTTGCTGCTGTCCTGGTGGGGATGATGGCACAGTGTGCTCACCCTCCATTAAGCATCCACGTAAGTATGGAAGGTAGAGTTCTTATGTATCAACACAGCTGCTTCAGGTCAGCCAAGGTGCAGAGGGAGAGGGAAGCCAGAGGCACACAGTGACCTGAGTGAGGCACAGAATTCTGCAGGTGACCTGTCATCCACCAGGACCTTCATGGGCCTCAGATGAACACTGTGTGCAGCAAACCCACGCCCCAGTCTCTATGAACGAGGGATTTCTACAGATCCCACAAACCTTTCCTGCCTGTGCTGAACTGTTCCATGGAGCAGAGGATGCAGAGGAGAGAAGCTCATGCATAGATACTGTGCTATTCCTGTCGCTTACACCTTCCTGGAGAGTGTGAAAAACACATTAAATATTCTTACTTAATCTTTCATGAATAAATGCCACCAACCATCTCCCACATGATCATATTTGCTCTGGGCACAGACATCTCTTAGGGCTCCACCTAGAGCTGCTATATAGCAGGAGGCATGCAAATAGGGCCTCGCTCTGCTCATGAAAACCAGCCCACACTGACCCTGCAGCTCTGCACAGGAGCCCAGCCCTGGACTCCCAGCTCATCCCACTCAGTGGTCATGATTGGACACAGGCTGCTCACCATGGACTGTGTGCTCAGCTGGGTTTTCCTTGTGGCTATTTTCAAAGGTGATTAATGGAGAACAGAGATCCTGAGTGTGTGAGTGGACAGGAGTGAGAGAAAGAGTGGGTGAGTGAGAGTGTCCTGACCAGGCTGCCTCTGTGTTTGCAGGTGTGCAGTGTGACATGCAGCTGGTGGAGTCTGGGGGAGGCCTGGTGCAGCCTGGGGGGTCCCTGCAACTCTCCTGTGCAGCCTCTGGATTCACCTTCAGTACTTACTGGATGTACTGGGTCCGCCAGGCTCCGGGGAAGGGACTGGAGTGGGTTGGAGAAATTAACCAGGATGGTGGTACTACAAACTATGTGGACTCTGTGAAGGGCCGATTCACCATCTCCAGAGACAACTCCAAGAACACGCTTTACCTTCAAATGAGCAGTCTGAGAGCTGAGGACACGGCCACCTATTACTGTGCCAGAGACACAGTGAGGGGACCTCAGAGTGAGTCCATACATAAACCTCCCTGCAGTGTGCCTGGGCCCAGCAGGGGGAGCTCAGCACACAGGGAGCTCAGGGGTCAGCCCAGGAGCAGGTGCAGAGGGGGTGGAGGACTGATATCCTGCATCTGGGGGCCTCTCCATGTACTGGCCTCCCCAGGGAGCTCTCTGAACATACTTTCTCTACTAATCCATGTCGTCTTTTAAAAGAACAATTTGCTTTTCAATTTCTACTTCCTTTATCTTTAGTGCATCATAATTTTATATAATATTCAATTTGACAAAATTGCAGAGTCATGGAGTATGACTTCCTCCACTTCCATCCCTGCTATTTCCCTCTCTTGCCTCCTCTTTTCTCCTCCTCCTTACCCTTTTCTCCTTGCTATCTCAACAGATGTTTTATGGTTTTGTTTACCTTAGTGCTTCTTAGAGAACATAAGGG
>JAJEJO010005413.1:0-15946 GCA_020662805.1 Glaucomys volans | reverse complement strand
AACATCTATATCCTTTTCCCACCTTTGATGAACCCCATTATCTACAGCATCAAGACCCACCAGATAAGGAGGAGAATTCAGAGGTTGTTCTCCTTGAAAGCAGTCTAAGTGTTAAGATGCATTTCGAATGTATTTAAAAATCAACCAGTGGAATTACATTTATATTCAGTAAGTATTTCAACATAGCTTTCTAAGTTCAATTTGTATGATCATTTACCTGTCATAAGTACTATCCCCACTTTCCACACTTGTTCTGTCATTGAAATTGAATGTATAATATGGCAAGCCAACTTATATTTCAGAATATGCACATGCATTGGATTGAATGCACATTTGATTTGTCTTTAATCACTTTAATGCACATATTATAGCTTAAAAAATTGTTGGCTTTGGATGAAATGAGTAAGTTATTATTATTGCCTACTTATGTAATACGTTTCCAAATTTAATCTTTTCAAAAGACTAAGGTGTATCTTATTTTCTTTTACACAAACAGATGTTTAAATGCACAGAGTTAAAATGATATGCCATTAATTAAGAGGTAGCATATGATGGAAATTGTTTATTTTGTCTATAATACTTTGAAATCTCATGACAGTTCTTTCCTTCTTGTTTTCTTCTGCATTTCTTTTTAACACAATGTTTTGAAATAGTTTTGTGACCATCAAAAACATTTATGACAAATCAATGTACATGGATGGTAATAAGCTGAATTCATTTACACTCTTGTCAGTGTGTGTACATTTGCTTAAAAATGATTTCTACAAGATCAATAGAGGGAAGGGAGCAGGAGGAAAGGAAGAGGAAAGAGAGGTAGGTACTGGGGTCTGAATTAGAATAAGATATATTCCATGCTTGCATAATTATATCAAAATGGATTCTACTGTCATGTATAACTAACAAGAACCAATAAAATAAAATTTAAATAATTATTTCTGCAATGATATATATCTAATTATTTTAATATTTTTAATGTTGCTTTCTTGAGGTAGAATTGCAAATGTAACTCATTGTATTTAGATACAAGAACAATTTCATGAGCTGTGAAAAATAGTTAAGAGTCATACAGCCACGAACACAATCAATACAGTATTTCCGTCACTCTCAAAAGTGCCTTTTACCTTGCTTGATTCATCCTCTCCTCTCCTGATTCATCCTCTCCTCTAATTCTTGGCACTACTCATTTAATTTCCATCATATGTTTGCCTTTCAGAGAAAGTCTTGTACATTAAATAGTAGCTAAAATCTTTCACACTGAGTAATTTCACTTAAAATATTCTTCATAGACTCATTCCTAAGTCTGTTCATATCCACAGTTTTTATTGTTTTGGTTTTTCAGTCTGAGGATTTGAACCCAGCATCTCATGCATGCTAAGCAAGCACTCTATCTCTGGGCTATATACCCAGCCCCTCATGGTTGTATTTTTTAATTCTACTTGTTACCATTTGTTGTTACATTCCACATAAAAATCCATTTATTCATTCATTAGTTGATGGACATTTTACTGTTTTGTTATTTTGGTTTTAAATAGAGCTAATATAAACATACACACCACATGAGTATAAAACATTTCTCAGCATGTAGCTGAGGGTCTTGCAATAAAGGGATTTCATGTTAGTAGAAAATAATAATGGAGCAATTTGGTTAAAAATTTAGCACTTTTAATGGGGCTACTACTGTTTCATTTTGTGTAAGAGCTATTCCCACATTATTCTACTAATTCATTGTTGGTAATATTCATGTGGTGAAGTATTTTAAATGGTATATTGATGTGAATGTTTATTTTCAAGTGGTTTGCCAACTGAACATATTATTTAATAGATCAATTCTTTCTCAGCCAATATCACGATATCAAATTCTTATGTAGATAGTTTTGCAGTTTATACTCTAAAGGCAGGTATGGGCAGGATTTTTGTTTTGTTTTGTTTTGTTTTTGCGTTGTTTGTTTATTTGTGTATTCTTGTTTTGCTCTAAGTGACTCTGTATATGCTAACAGTTATCTGAACTAATGACCTTCTACTTAAATGTCAATTAATGATTTTGAACTTAAAAAATACCTTTGTTGTGGTATAACATGAGCTCTCTGAATAACTTTTCTGCCCACTGGAAGTTCACAATCTGCTGAACAACTTCTTTTTCCTTAGGTCTCTGAACACTTCATCCCTCCTCACTCTCTTTAAAAGGGAAGGTACTGGGGACTGCATTAGAGCAACTTTCACTCCATGCTTTTATAATTATGTCAAAATGAATTCTGGTGTTATGTATAATTATAAAGAAAAAATTTTAGAGGGGGGAAACTAACCAGTATTTAAGGAGTGAGGGAGAGGAACAGGGTCAACCTCTGGCATGTTATTTGGCTTCCCCATGTTGAAATAATCCCATCCTATTTCCAGACTTTGTATGAAAGTTTATCTTTTCTGTACTCTCTGCTGAACTTTGATATTTTCTTTGGTATTCATTTAGTGACCCACCCATACCCTTGATTCTTACCTTACAAAACCCTCAAACATGACCCACTTTCTCCTACTTATTGGACTGAACATTTGTTTTTGTGGTCCTTGGCCATGAAGTCCTTTGTCCCACATAGACATAGCTGAGGTATCTCTCATTAACAACGTCACACCATCATATGTCATGATGAGTGTATTTCTGACAATTCTGAGTCCCCACATCCCCCTGTGCCTCATGGGGGAGAAGGAAACCAGTGGTACACTTTCACTTTCTCTTAGGGAACACACCTGGTGTCATTTGCACTCCAGTTCTGCCCTCCCATGTCCTGAGGTGTCTCACCAGGGCATCTGCCTCAGATACTCCAGTAGGAAATTGGGTGTCACTGTTCCTTTGCTTTTGATTTTCCTCTCAAAGCACCAGTTTGTCTTTTCATACCTTGACAATTTGAATGAGCACCAGGGAATGTGTTTAGGTCAATGATGGGGAAAAAGTTAGAAAATACACATCAAATGGGCAATTTCAGCAGCTGGATAGAAACTATTCAGAAAAATATCAAATAAATTGTTAGAAATAAAAAAAATAAGATAAAATAAATTACTCAGGTAGAAAATGACTTTGCTGACTCATGACAAAGAAAGAATTTGTAAGTTTGAAGCTAGGGCTATTGAAGGAAGCATAATGAGAAGATGCAGAATAAAAGAAAGGAGAAGGAACAGGAAGATGAGAAGAAAAGGAAAGAAGGAGGGGACAGAAAGGAGGAACTGGAGGAAGAGAACAAAAGAACATCAAAGAGCTGTTCATGTCTGTCATATGGTTAGGTAAAACACACCGTCTAAGAATAGAAAAGTATGAATGGGGTAGAAGAAACATTGGAAACAATTTCCAAATAGTTTCTTCAAAATTGGTAAATAGAAATTAACCACATACGCAAAAAGTTCAAAGGAGGACAGATATTAATAATAGTAAATATACAAACACAGAACAAAAGCTTATTGAAGTGATATAAAATGACATTTTAATATTAGTGGAATACAGATATAAAAGAAGATATACTTGAAAGAAAGCAACAAACATCAGACTACAAGATATTTGAAACTGTGCCAAATTAAAACAATGAAGAGTCATCTTTAAATTACTGGGAAAAAAGAAAAAAAAGGTTCACTAGAATATTGTACAGTGCAAATACATGTTTCATAACTCAAAACCAAATAAAAATTTCTGAGAAAAACAAGAAAAGTGACATTTTTGATCAATATATATGTTTTCCAAGAAATATGAAGGAAGATCCTCACAGGGAAATCATATGAAGCATAATTACAGATCTACAGAGAGAAAAGGATGTGCAAATGAATGTGTTCAGATTCCACTTTGTTTATGTACTGCAAAGTTAGAGTCCTTTAACCAGTCCATTTCTTTAGAGTTCTTATGACCAAATTTACCTGTGTGAAAGGCACAGGTATAGTACCAAAGAGAAAAATTATCTATGTATTTTGCATTCTCTTGAGGATGATGCCAGCCCTGGTGGCACTTGCCAATTATTGGGTATGCATTATTTTCATTTAGAATTGAACAGAGACTCCCAGAAGTTGAACCTCCAATCTAAATCCCTTGTGTCCATTCACATTATTGTTTCTTCATTATTCTTTCTCCCTCATTTTCTGAGATACTCATTACTCCCATTGTAAGCTCCATGCCTAGCAAAAGGGGTTACACATAAATAATAATGAATCAGATCTCTCTACTGCTACTATGGAATTGTATTACATATTATTTTCTTCACCAATGCCGATAAACCTTATTGGAAATTCTAACAGCAAAAGCCTGTGTAAGTAAAATAGCTCTCTTGGAGGATTTTCCATCTTCTGCTCATGTCTGCTCTAACTCCCACCTCAATAGTTCCACATTTGTTCTCACTGGGGTTCCTGGCCTAGAAGTTTACTCTCTCTGGCTCGCCATCCCTTTCTCCACCATCTATACTACGGTGTTCCTGGGAAACTGCATGATCCTCCATGTGATCCGGACTGAGCCAAGCTTGCACCAGCCCATGTTCTACTTCCTGGCCATGCTGGCCTTCACGGACCTGTGCATGGGATTGTCCACTGTGCACACGGTACTGGGAGTCCTGTGGGGGTTCATGCAGGAGATCAACCTGGATTTCTGCATTGCCCAGTCCTATTTCATCCATGGTCTGTCCTTCATGGAGTCCTCTGTCCTCCTGGCTATGGCCTTTGACAGGTACATTGCTATTTGCAATCCTCTACGCTACTCCTCTATCCTAACTTATGACAAAATCATGAAAATTGGGGTGGCAATCTCATGTAGGAGTTCTTTACTTATTCCACCAGTCATCATCCGCCTGAAGTTTTTAAATTACTGCCGTCCTCACGTCCTCTCTCACTCTTTCTGCCTTCACCAAGACTTAATTCGAATGGCCTGTTCAGACATCCGCTTCAACAGCATATATGGTCTGGCTTTGGTGATCAGCAACCTGTTGTTGGATGCTGTGCTCATATTAATCTCCTATATTATGATCTTGCACACAGTTTTAGCCATTGCATCCCAGGAGGAGAGAATGAAGTCCTTGCAAACTTGTGTGTCTCACATCTGTGCTGTTTTGATTTTCTACATCCCAATCATTGGGCTGACCATGGTTCATCGCTTTGGGAAACACCTGTCTCCACTGGTTCATGTCCTCATGGGCAACATCTATATCCTTTTCCCACCTTTGATGAACCCCATTATCTATAGTATCAAGACCCACCAGATACGGAAGAGAGTCCAGAAGTTGTTCTCCTTGAAAGCAATATAAGTCCTGAGATGCAATGTGCATGCACATAAAAGTCAACAAGAGAAGTTAAGCAGTGTGAAAATCTGTAAGTTATTCAAAATAGATATACTAACTTCTATTTTAATGATGTTAATATGTTAAAAATGCATTTCTCTCTCATTCCATAGCCATCAAAATTCAGTGAAATTGCCATGTATAATATAGCAATGCATTTCTAATATCAGAATGTACACATACAATGGAATTGTGAATCACATTAATGTCTTAGGCAAATTTAATAGTAAATCTATACTTTATTAGGGCCAGTTGAATGAGGGTATTTTTGGAATAAGTGTATAATAAATATGATAATTTTGGGTGACTAAAGCCCTTCTAGGAATTACTAAAAGATCAACTATTATCTCAGCTCCTTTTATTACTCTAAGTAACATATTCATTATTTACCCATGGTCCCTACACTATATTGAGCCACAAAGTCCTATAATGAGAGTAATTGTCATAGAAATATTGGACTTTTCAATCATTTCAAGAATAATGGAACAACCCAAGAAGTAATCTTGCTGCTAGAATGTCCACCAACCCATCATTCTCTATACCCACCTATGAACAGTAACTCAACTGGAGATATGAAAAGCCAGTATATAACAGAATGGAAAGAAAGAGATAGCCATTTATGATTAGCTTCTTAATACTAATAATTATGCCAATAATAATTACCATTATCCAACCATTTGAATCATTTGAAAATGTGTAATTTGATTCCTTAGCTTAGTCTTATCTCATTCAAATTTCTAACCCCCTTAAAAAAATAAAGTACCTAGATCATTACTATGATGAAATAACATAACTATATTACCAATTTCATCTATTAAGATTCTGAAATTGATATTATTTTCTATTATTTTTCTGCATTGTAAGTATTCTTATAGGTTAGATGACATACCAAAGTTTTAGAAGCTGTTACATGATGGAATTAAGGTATAGTGTCTGTTTTGTGTGTATTTAAAAGTATATGATGGTACAACCAGTGAAACAATAGCGGTACTCCATTTGTGTTCAATGAATCAGTAAGTAAATAAAAGAAAAAAAAAAAGTATATGATGGCTGTTTCCTACTTTTGTGTTTCTTTTAATATGAAATTTTGTAATGGTAGGTGACCATCATAAAGCATTTATACACTTAAAAAGTACAAACCAATCCCTCAAAAATCAGGGATTTTAATAAAATGTAAATATTTAGACCTGTATTTTAAATTTCCTCAAAGTAGTATTTCTACAATGATAAGTACAAAATTCATTTACTATTTTACAAGCAGGATTATTGAGGTGTAATTACGAAGAGTAATTAAGTTGGTAGATGTACATGTACAGTTTGATGGGCTTTGAACTGCATAACCGATGTGATCCTGCAATATGTGTAATCAGAGAACAGAGAGATTGCACTCTATTTATGAATGATCTATCAAAACGTATAAATGCATTCTACTGTCATGTACAACTAATTAGAACAAATGAAATTTAAAAATTAAGGAAAAACTCCTTATAGTCACATAATTGTCACCACAATCAGGAAACAGAATATTTCCATCACTCAAAAGTGTCCTCATACCTGTTCTTGTTACATCTTCTCCATTAACTTCGAGTTCCTGGTTGGTAGTTATCCAATTTCTGTCTTACAAATTTGCCTTTAAGAGGTACTCATTTAAATCAAATAGCAAATATAATCTTTACTATTTTTATTATTTCAATTACAATAATGTTTTTGAGGTTCATTCTTATTATTGCTTGTAGTCATAGTTACTTTTTTATTTCTTGTGAGTATCCCATTGTATCATATATAGGAAACCATTCATCAGTTGGTGTCCTTGTACTGTTTTATTATTTTTATATTGAATAAATTACTATAAATATTATACCAGATGACTATAAAAATTTTCCCCATAATTGGTAAAGTTTTTTAAAAACATTTTTCTTTACTCTTATGTGAGTTCAACAACCAGCAATAATTATCATAGTCTTCACAATAAAAATTATTTTATGTTTATCAGTTGCCTATTATATTCCATACTACTTGGAAAGTGACTCTATCAATCTTCACAGCAAATCTGTGGGCAATTAGTAAGCATTCTATTTTATGGCTGAGAACATTGAGAAAAAATGTATTTTAGGTTACTAGAAAATAATCGGGGGACAATGTTGTTTCAGAGTTAGCACTTTCACCAGGACTACCAACTGTTGCATTTTGTGTAATAGCTATCTCTGCCTTTTTTCTACTTATTCGCAGGGGCATTCATGTTATAAGGTAAGGATTTAAAATTGTATATTGACAATAAATGTTTATTTTGAAGGGAGTTACCAGCTCAACACATTATTTAATAGATAGCATTTTAATAAGCTGTTATCATATACCACATTCCTACATACTAGGTTTTGCACTTTAAACTCTAAGGGTAGGTGTGGGAAGTTTTGTGTTTGCTTGTTTTTCTATTGTTATCAAGTGCCCCTATTTATGATGATAATCGTCTTCATTGCTAATCTTCCACTTAAAGGTTATACTACTGAGCTTAAGACAGATCCTTGTTGTGGTGTAGCAGAAACACATTAGAATAACCTGTCAACCTAAAATTGATCATCTGTACTAGACTGCTTATTTCCTTCTCTGCTTTTTGACTCTCACTTCCATACCCATGCCCTATCACCTACTTTAATGAGTACTGAGTGAGAGAACAGGGTGACCCTCTGGTATGTTACGCCACTTGGCTGACCCATGCAAGATCTCATCTCCCTCCTGACTTTGTATGGATCTTTATCCTTTTAGCATCCTCCCTTTAATTTTAACCGATTATTTTTCTAGGATTCATTTAGCAATCCCTTCTGTAATCTTGATATTGACTCTACGAGTGCTAAAACCTGATCTACTTCCTCTTATTCAAGTAAACTTTTTTTTATGGTCTTTGGTCACAGCATCCTTTGCCCAATGTAGACATAGCCAAGGTTTCTATCTTGAACACATCACAAAAGCATTTGCCATGATTTTTGTGTTCCCTGCAGTGCTGTAAAGAATTACTAGATCGTTTTGCCCAGCAGCACTTTGACTGTTTTGTTGCTGTTGTTCTTTATAGTTACACATAATAGTAAAGTCAATTTTTTTTTTTTTTTTGGTACTGGGGATTGAACCCAGGGGCACTCCACCACTGAGCCACATCCCCAGCCCTATTTTGTATTTTATTTAGAGACAGGGTCTCACTGAGTTGCTTAGGGCCTCACTAAGTTTGCTGAGGCTGGCTTTGAACTCATGATCCTCCTGCCTCAGCCTCCCAAACCGCTGGGATTACAGGCATGCGCCACTGCACCTGGCCAAGTAAAGTTAATTTTGATGTCTTTATACAAACATGGAGTATATCTTATTGCAACAGGACCTCCTACTGACCACATCATGTGGCCATTTGCTCTCCAACGGATTGAGATTTTACACGAGGGAATTTCCCTCAGGTATGTAAGCAAGAACTGGAACTGGGGTATTAGTGTCCCTCTGATTTCAGGTTCACTCTCAAAGCACATTGGATATCTGTGTTTTTGTACCCTTATAATTTAAATGAGAACTGGAAAATGTGCTGCTGAACCAGTCCTTGAAGACCGTATGTTCCCTATTACCCTTTACCATCTGTGTCTTTCGTCTTTCCCCATCTCGTGCTGAAAGGGATTCTGCTGCTGCTGCTGGGTGTGTGTGTGTGTGTGTGTGTGTGTGTGTGTGAATGTGTTTAAAAGGAAGTTTTCTGCATTCAAGCATCTTTTCTCTCTATCCTACTTCTGCTTGTCACGTTCTTACAGAAGCACCTAATGACAAGTAGGCTTTAGAGGAAAAAAATGAATAATCATCAAAAGGCACAATGTATTTCCATTTCGAAAAAATTTTTTAGTATATATAGTATATATTTTGTATATGTATAATATATGTGTATATATACGTGGGTATATTCTCTGTATTCAACTACATTTGTCCTTATTATAATATGTAACAATATTGATAACTTCTCATAATACAATGCTAATTCAGTTTTGGCATGAATTAAGTATTTTTTAGTATCTTTAAAACAACTTCTAATCTCAACAGATCCTGAAAATGTACAAATAAATATGATTACCATATTTATAATTGCCTAATAATATTTATAAAAAATTTATTTTCTAGACACTTTTATAAGTGTTTTATATATACCTCCTTAATGTAAAATAAATGCTGTTTTTGTTACTATTGCTCTGTAATATAGTTGAAGGTCCAGTATTGTGATATTCCGTGCTTCACTCTTCTTGCTAAGAATTGCTTTAGCTATTCTGGGTAAAATAAATGAGCACATAGGTAAGAAAAATTTCCAAAATCTTTATAAATAGAAACATTGGAGCAGAGATTAATTAGGGAAATCTGAATCCCGAGGTTATGCTCTTTATCATAAGCTTACATTTTGTCCTAATACCTAAAATATTTATTGCCTGATAAATTACATGAAAATGATTGCACTGAATAAATTAAGTTGTACAAGTCTCCATAGGTTTTACTTTGCTCATACATGATGTCTGTACTATTTAGTCCTGTAATTTCCACTTTCACTTCCTTGATTCCTGTAACAGTATTTTTTCTGGAATACACATCCCCAGTTTCCACCTGACATGCCTAATGCACACTGTAAACTTCACCTGAAGTGGCAAGACATCCACACGTCGAGCACTTTTAAATAGAATATTGTACTGAGATTCCGAAGCAAGGACAGGAGATTATTATGAGTTATCAAGGTCCTGAAACAACAGTTACACAGTCCTGGGATCCATTAACAGGTCTTATTCCTTTTTTCTGATTCTCTGATGACTTTTCTGGAGCTGGTATTCCACTTGGAAAAATAAACCTCCTAGACCCTCTTTGGGTGGGACCTGATTCTGTCATTCATCATTGACTCTCGCTGTTGTCGCGGTTCTGCTGGGTCTTGACCTGTGGGGTTTTGTCCCTTCTGGAGGGGGTAAGGCGAATGGAGGCCACAACTCTGGGAGAGCAAGTTCTAGACCAGTCTCAGATTCATTAAAGAATTACAGCACTTTTATAGAACAGGGGAGCCCGAGAACAAAGAACCGGTAGTGTAACATGATAGTCTGTAAGGATGATCCAATTAGGAGTCACACAGTTTTGCAAAGGAGGAGGGAGAGAGAAGGACGGGCGAAGCTCACCTGGGGCAATGGCCGTAGGCGGGTCAGGTCACTTGGGAGTTTTCTCCACAAACATGAAGAATCCTGAGTGTGCAGTCAAGGATTTTACCTTTCTGTAGCCTATGGCGCATATACTCCAGTGGCTTCTTTCTACATCCTCACATCTCACAACCCTCCATGTCCACGGCTGCAGCATCATTCCTCTCCTCTCGCTGCAAATCCCATTGTTTTAAAGCATAATGTTGCAACTGGGAGTAGCCTTTCCAAGAATTATTGCCTCTGGTGATAGTGGTCTATTTCTTTTAACGTGGCCACCCATTCAAATTAATATACCCTTATTTGCATCTTTCTACTCTTTATATGTACTTTTTATTTACTTTCATTTCCAGATATCTTTAACCCCTTACCATCCTGGAGGACCACCTTGGATTTAGTAATTTACAGACAACATCAGAAGGGCTCACCTGTACCAGACACACTTTTTTGTTTCACAAAAATGCATGCTTCAGTCATTCAATTCCATCTTCAAGAAAAGAAATATCAATGAGATTTTGGAGTTGGGCATTAAGATACCATGTCTTTGGAGAGCCTGACCTGCTGCCACAGGTTCCAGGTAACAGGGAAGTTCCTGTTACTTTTCTTCTGCCATGTAGGCAGTGATGTGGCACTCATCCAAAGCTATAACGCGAACTTATTTAGTGCTCCAGGAGGCTTGTGTTTGTGAAATTATTCTTTATCTCATTAGGTGTGACTGAAAACTTGACAGAACTTAACTTCTGAGCTGCATGTTATATATGAAGTGGAGATCACAGCTTATGATGCACCAATCTATACAATAAAACATCTCCAAGTATTTGAAAGATGGAGATTCTCCAAGATGATGATGAGCATGAAAAAGCTCCAAGTATTATTTTGGCCTCAGTTACAGAGAGTTGAGAACTAGATTTGCCCTATGTATGAAAAGAAAGTTTCATTTGTGAAATAAATTGCTGGTAGTTTTACTACCTTATAATGATCTTGTTCCATTTATATCTGGGTAAAGCTGCCCATATGAAATGATCTTGAAAGGATTTTCTTCCTTAACATTTTTTGAGAACAATTTACTTAACTTTCATTTTATTTTTCCTCCTACATACTTGATTGTATTCACCCTGTAAATCGAGCTGGCCTGGAATTTTTTTGTTAAAAATGTTTCTAATTACAATCTCTCCATTCTGTAATAATTTATTTTGAAAGAGAAAAAGAATTATAATGAGTCCTTGCTTTGCATAATCTTGCATTAATTTGATTTTTATATATTTAAACCATTTCTTATTTTGCATGGTACCATTTTGCATATATTTCAGTGTAACTACCACTGTGTAAAATGAGCATTCACATAGCATCAGTCTAGCTCTGAACACAGTGTCTTTCATCTTCTTCACACATTACCTTCCTCCACCTATTCCCTTCACCTTCTTTACTTCTTTCTCCTATTTATTTCTTATACTTTGTGTTTGTATACTTCCTTTCTTTCTCTTCATTTTCTTTTTTACTCAAACTGGAATATTACTGGAGAAAAGAAAAAAGTAGCTCATAGAAAACAAAGTTTGAAAATATGAGCTGCAAGCACATATGCAGTAAGTAAACAAGTTAATGAGCATTTTAAAGTTCTATCTGTGCATAGCACTATGCTAAGTAAGGAATTAAATATAATCCATAAATATCATGAATTGAATTTAACTCATTCTCTTTTGTGAACCCATAGCTTGATCCTAAGTAACTGCACAGAGACATCCATGACTGGTATGAGAGCCGGGCAAAGTTTGAGCCATTAACCAGGAATGCCTGGCCTCAGGAACTCATTGCTGGCTATCCATTGTTTGAGAATGCCTGAGTCTTGTGGTATTCTGCCTTAGCTCAGGGCTCATGTTAATGTATAGGCACAGGAGATGGGAGTGACCCGCTAGAGCCAAATGGCCTACTTACCTCCATCCCTGATTCTGTTTTTCTTGGAGAAGCTCCTACTGGTTCCCTTTGATCTGTACCACTATAAGTAAAGCAATCACCGGCTGCCTCGATATTAGAGCCAGACCCTTCTGGATAGCTCAACTGGTCATGCCCCTGCTTCAGAAATATTCTTGCCTTTTTGTCTTTATTTCTGATGTATACATTTCTTAGTTTTTATTTCACAGCCAACCCATCTCTCAGACAGGAACCCTTTCCCCAACCCATGCAGGACATGAGTAAGAAGTAACCACTTACTACAGCAGATTAGGATTAAGATTAGGATAAGAATCATAGGAGATATTCAATCACATGTCTCTATCAACATAAAGTAGATGGTATCTTTAATTAGGAGGGCAGGGCAAATATTCATGAAGGTATAGTCATTAAACTGCTCAGAAGAAAAACTTTATGGTTTCAAGAGAAAGCTTGTTTTTGGAAAGAAGAAACAAACAAACAAGTAGAAGGCTTAAATTAGCAAAGTAAATCACCGTACATATCAAGCCATCCAGCATATGAGGTCTTAGATACATGAGAAATATGATGGGACACATAGATTGTGACCTTGAAGATTCAGAAATCTGAAAGCATGCTAAAGGCTTTGGTGGACTTACTATGTTAATGATATATTATTCAAATATCTTTAATAATTTTATAATATTTTTGAAAGTCTTTAGAAAAATATGATATGGTCAAAAGTTAAGCTTTATCTTTTCAAAGCAGTCTTTGCAAATGTATGATATGCTTATTTTTTCATTCTTTTTCTCATTTATACACCTAGACAATTCCTAATTATATATTTTGTGCTATTCTTCACTAATAAATTTTAAGTTTCATGATATCTGTGAGTATTTTGTCAGCATCTAGCATATTTTGTTGAATAAGTATCATTTAAAAGGCAGAAGCATTGATTGAAGTGGAAGAAAAAAGCTATGTGGAGTTGCTTGACAGATCAGAGCTGAACCCAAAATGTGGCCTTGAAAATGGGATAGAGTGTATGTGAATCAATAAATACATTAAATGAAGTATCCTTTGTCACAGGTTAATCAGGGATGAGTAACAGCCACAAACTGGCTGTTATATAACTTCCACAAACCGAGTTAAATAATGATGGCACTAACCAATATAAGGAGTACAGTAAGAAATGTAGGATTCAGAGAAAGTAGAAGTAGTTGTTTCAAAACAATGAACTTATCTTATGTCTTAAAGAAATAAGGAAATAAATCTGCTAGGTTGTATCATACCTGCATAGCACACTGGAAAGGACTGGACCAGGATGAGTCTATCAGAGTTACAGCCTTAGCTCTGTCACCAACTGCCCGTGATGTTAGTTGGTGCATGTCAGCACTCCATATATATAGCAGATAGACCTAGTTGATAACAATGATAGCTCTTGATAGCAATCTGGACTTTTTAATTCAAAGGACCCATATTACTTACATTGTTTAACTTTTAAGAACATTCTATGAGCTGTGTTCTGTGTTAACCATCTTATATAATTTAATCTTCATGAACTACCAGTTAGATAACTTAACATTTCAACCACATGGTTACTGATATGGCTTCCATTTCACGCATTATAAAACTATAGCATGAGCAGGTTAAATAACCTGCCCAAGGTCACAAAACTAAGCAGAGATTTAAGCTCAGGTCGTCAGGTTCTAATGCACTGCTTCATTTGTCACTCACACAGCATCTCTTCTTCAAAATTCTTTTCTTTTGGTTTCCTTGATCCCATTACACTATTGTTGTCCTACTATGTTTTCACCGTTCTGAGTCTTTTGAACCTTTTTCCAGGGCTATTATTGTTACTTCCATTATATTCTTCTTCCTCCTTCCATCCTTTTCCTTTCTCCCCTCCTCCTCTTCCTCCTTCACCTTCTCCTTTCCCTTCTCTTCATTCTCCTGCTCTTCCTCCTCCTCCTTATGCAATTTTACTTCCCAATTGTTGTGCTAGCTTCACCAATATTGACTTTGATTTCAAGAAATCAGTGAAGGGAAAATCTGATCACATTGCAAAGTATTGGGTGTGTGACAGCTGAAATTTTCAGTGGGTAAGAGATTATTGAGAAAATTGCACTGAAGTAAGGAACATGGTAACTGGGATGATCAAAAGGTATTGGCAAGTTCTCTTTACACTGCAAAGGAAATGACTACATTGGATTGGTTATTCTTAAGAGTGCAGTATTAAGGAAATTTGGAAGCAAAGAGGTAAATGGACAATTTTTGGAGTTAAGTTCCCATCATGATAAAAGATTATTCAATGTTGTTACTATGTTATTGCTGTTTCTTCCTTTGAGCCAAAATGGAGTCCAAAAATGAATTAAAAAGTTACTTTTTAATATCAAGGCTGTTAGTGTTATCAACTAGATTATGCACTGAAGATACAACTCAAATATATGCACTGGAGATTTTGGAGAGTCTCACATTTGACCCAGATCTGTATAATACAATAAAAGACAATGCTTATTAAAAGAATGCCTAAGTTCACACAAGAAAAGAAAGAAAAAGAAAAAAGAGGCCAAGGAATTGGACGACAGTTTGGAGATGAGTGGTGGAATGTTCTCCTAGCATGCATGAGGCCCTGGGTTAAAATCCCAGTACCAGAGAGAGAGGAAAGAGAAAGAAGATCTGGAAGAAATACCAGTGAGGAAAATAGTACGCAGAGTACAAAGTAAGGACGAAAAGGATGAACAATCTATTGTGACTTGTGAGGGCTTTTGAGGAGATGAGATAGGAGAATTTTCTAGAAAAGAACTCAGAGGACTCTGGGAGACAGAAAGCCTACATATGTTGAACAGGGTCAACTGACTTTTCAACAGGAAAATTCAGTTTTCCAGGATTGAGAAATAAAGTAGCAGAAATAGAGACAGAAGGACACAGCCATCCAGTAACTAAAGGATATTCTGAGTAGATGGGAAAGGTATTCCCCAAGGTGGAAGCAATGCCAAAGAACCAAGAAAGAGCAGGTTTGGCCCAGCTTATTTCCGCCTCTTTATCTGATTCTCATCAGGTAAGTGTCTGTTCTTGGTTCTTCCAAACTTCCTTTACTCTGATTTGTGAACTGCAGTCACATTTCCCCACTCACATTATCTTCTCTATTGCTCACCCTGAATTATCTTTCCTCTCCAAAGTACTGAATATATTAATTTTAAATGAATGTTTATTAATATATTAAAACCTACTTCATAGGAAAGCAGAAATGAATTGATCACAGCAACCAGCTTAGATATCTACTAGACCAACATTTCAAAACTAATCAGAAATGGCATGGCCCTCACAGTCCCCAGTGTGAGCTTCCTCTCTCACCTTCAGTTGTTCACTTCTGATCTAGGAATCATCCAGACCTTCCATAGCTTCTGCTGTAATTCATATCATTTCTCCTTTCTGCCAAATAATCAATATTTATCTCACTAAAGCAACAGCCTGCTACAACTTTAGGATTATACTAAATCCACCACACTGGCAAGGGAGGCCAGAAATAGTTGGGAACAAACAAACTGAGAAACTGATAATCCTCATTCA
>JAJEJO010005412.1:22473-32491 GCA_020662805.1 Glaucomys volans | reverse complement strand
TAAAATTAATAATGTCTTATGTTAGGCAATGTAGGGATAGGAGAGAAAGAAATTGGTGTATGGATAGATGGATGCACACATATTTGAATATATTTCTATCCAAGAAAAAATATATGAAGTAACTATTACCACCTTCATTTCTGCAATTGATCACATAATCATAACTGGCATTTATCATTTCCTCTTCTCACTATTCCCATAGTAGGATCTCAGCAAGCACCTCAGCTTTCCTGGAGGATGATCCAGACTTGGGCTCCTGAAGGATTGGTATCAGTTGCCGTCCTGCTACACTGGGTGTGCTGCCCCCAAAGGAAAAATAGCAACCCAATTCCCCCAAAGGATCAGAATCAATCGCACTATTAGTATAGTAAGCCACCAATTTTGGCCCAGTCTCAGTGGCATGAGAAGCTTGAAAGGACCAAATTGCAGTTCAGCTTCCAGTTTGATGGGACTGCTTCTGCGTCTTCGGAGAAGTGCTCTTCCTTTGGGACCTAAGCCTCTAAAACACAGCACAACACTTATAGGACTAGAACTAAACCCATTTTCCCCTGAATTCTTTGACCTGGGATAGCAAAAGGACCATCACATGGTCAGTCATGCACTCAATGCCTATCCCGTATCCCAAAAGATGTTACTCTATCCCTGCAGTGTCACCATCCAGTGGCGCCACAACCAAGTCTCCAAAAGACCAGCCCTCTGACCTCTCAGGGCCACTACCTCAAAGTTATGGGGGACTTGGTAAGCCCAGTGATTCCATGAGCTAAGCCCCATCGTTGTAATTTATATGACATGAAATCAGTTTCCTGGTCAGAAGCAATGCAATGAGGAATTCTAAGAGGGTGAATAAGGCATTAACAAAAAAAAAAAAAAAAAAAAGAACAATTTATATCCACTTCTACCCACTGGAGGGAAGGATTTCCCATAAGCACTATCCCTTAGGGACTTCTGGAGTCCACTTTTAGATGGTGCCAGCATACCCTGAAGACCATCTGTAATCAGGTCTGAACTTTTTCTTCCTTAGTAAGGTCCACATAGATGTCAGATGTGGAATGAGAGAGAGGGGAGGCTATTTAGTAAGGATAGGAGCTCAAAGGAATCTGAGACAGGGACTCATGCAACTTATTTGTGTCTTTGGGACCTGCTTACTCCTGCTCATGACAGAGTGCTACCATGTATGACCACCATTCAGTTTAGTGGTTAGACACCTAGTTCATAATGGGAAGTTCGGGTTGCATAACTTGGTAGTCCAAGTCAGACCCTCAGTCTTTTCTTGGGTCTGTAACAAATCATAAGCTGTTTCTTAGAAGAATGGTTATCTTTAGAAGATAGTGTAATTTTGCTCCAAATTCCTAAAGGTCAGTATTGTAATTTGCCTTTAGAGTCCTTCCAAGGGGCCCATAGAGCATCATGTCTGCCATAGACATTTCAAATGTCAGTGAATCTTCTGGGGCAGAGGGCTAAAGGGGCCCATGAACTGGCATACAGATTGGACCTGCTTTCTTTTAGGCTAGTTTCAAAATTGGAAGCTCCCTCATTGCTGTGCTTATCTGGGGGGCCTTGGGGTAGGAAGGGTTAGATGCAGTTACATGTTTTTCACCTTTGAAGAGATGTCTTGACCATTCCAGATCAGAAGAGGCGATCACGAGGTGGAAGGCTCCTAAACCTTAGTGAAATTGACTTCTCACCTTCTGGTTATTGGCTAGTTCCTGTTCACCAAGTCTAGTCAACATGGCACTATCAATGCAATTGATCTGAATGATACATGTGGAATGGAGAGGTAGTCAGTGTCTTTTCAGACTACATTATGGCAGAAGGTTGGAGAGTTGATAAAGGCTTGAGGTGGGAGCATGATGTCCCTACTGCTTTTTGTGGTCTTTGCCATCCACTCTTTAAGCCCTTTACCATAGCAATATTCTCTATAATCCCTCCAAGAATTCTATGTTGCCTTTAGTTTATTATTTTGACAAAAAGAAGCAGTTCTAGGAACTTCTTCCTGACCTTCTCTAACATAAAAGCCCTCACTTCATAATTTGGGGAATCAATCTGGGCATTCTACCACTTGAAGAATACAAATATTTCACCTTTGTATTTCAGAACTGGGGAAATAATCATGGAATGGGTTCAGGCATCCATCTGGCCCCTAAGAATGAGGTGAGCTCAAAGCAAAGCTCAACTAACTGAATTCCTAGTGCTGACTCGGGCTCAACTGATGTTTCACTTTCCAGGAATCAGTGTCAGTTGAGAGCAGGTGTGCAGGAGTCCCCCTTCCCCAGTTCAGATTGTTTTTCCTCCTTCATTGCAGGATCATCCTGCTAAGTGGCCACAGTCCACTCGGAGAAGGGCAGGAGGAAGATTTACAGTTTTCCTTGTTGGTTCTTCTTCAAGGGACCTTGCCTCCACTTAATTTGAGGGACTCTAAGAACTGAATCTGGTCTGGGAATAAGTTAAGGATTTAGGATTGTCTGTTATGAGATTTAACTCAGATTGCTGAGATTTTAGATGACTGTCCATTTATTTTAATCCTAAAGGATATCAGAATAAATTAGCAAATACCAAACATCAAACCATTCTGATGATCACTTTAGCTCTGCTGTCCATTACGCTAACCACGTTCCCCTCCTCTTTGGTATTTATTTATCTATCATGGTGCGGGCTATTGAATCTAGGGCCTCACAAATGCTAGGCAAGGAAGCTTCCACTAACCCCACCAACTCACTCTTCCTTCCTTTCTTCCTTCCTTCCTTTTCCTTATTCTTCTGCTTTTTTTTTTTTTCCTATTTTTTCTTGGTACTGGGTATTGGACCCAGGGGCCCTTTTCTAGGGAAGGAGCTATATCTTGAATTTCTTTCTTTAGTTTTGTTGTTGATGTTGTTGTTGTTGTTTTATTTTTTTAATAGGGTTTTGCTAAATTTTTGAGGCTAATTTCAAATTTTTTATCCTCCTTCCCCAGTTTCTCAGGTTGCTAGGATTACAGGTGACAGCCACTAAACCCAGCTTTTGTGTATCCATTTCTGAAGATGTTTTTTTCCACCCCCCAAATGGGTGTGGAGACATATTGCTTCAACACCACCATGCAATTTCAAAAACAACTTGGGCAACTAAGTAAGACCCTGTCACAAAATAAAACTTCAAAAAGGAATGGCGTGCTAGGCGTAGTGTCACACACCTGTAATCTCAGAGACTCAAGGGAGCTGAGACAGGAAAATGGCAAATTTGAAACCAGCCTGGACAACTTAGGGAGACCATGTTCCAAAATTTTAAAAAATATAGAAGAATGGGGGATGTAGCTCAGTGGTAGAGCATCCCTTGGGTACACCTTTCCTTCTGTCCATTTCTCTCTGAGGAACAGTGCTGTAACAATTTAGGTTGGGTCTAGGCCTATTGTCACTGTTTGACTAGGCCTCAACCTGTGGGTCTTTGTCCCTTCTGGAGGGGGTAAGGCTGATGAGGTAACCAACGCCCTCGGGAGAGCAAGTTCCAGACCAATCTCAAATTTATTCAAAGAATTACAGCACTTTTATAGACGAGGGGAGTCCGAGAACAAAGAACCAGTAGTGTAACATGATAGTCTGTAAAGATGGTCCAATTAGGAGTCACACAGCTTACCAAAGGGCGGAGAGAGAGGTGAGGAGAGTGAAGCTCACCTGGGGCATATGTCCGCAGACAGGTCAGACCAGTCGGGAGTTTTCTCCAGCGAGCATGTAAAATCCTGTGTTTCCATCAAAGGATTATGCCTTTCCGCAGCCTTTGGAGGATATGCCTCAGTGGCTTCTTTCTGCATCCCCACAGAACAGGATACCAGTGAAAATTGAGCTTCCAGTTGAATCCACTGTAGGTCACATAGGAACATGCTGTGTACTCAAAAGTATCATTGCTGATCACTCAGTGATTGGACATACCACTGCTCTGTCATGTTTGATCCTTGCTGAGAGAACCTCCAGGGATCCCACTGGGCACCCACAGTGAGTGTCTAAGGTGATCACCTGACCTTTGGACACTCAGCTCCTTCCAATCTAGCTCTGATCAATCCAGAAGGCTGTTCTATCCAAATTACATGAACCGGCACTTTTAGCTTTTTTTCATATAACTCTCTAAAGGTCTTTTAAAAAAGTCTCTTTCAGCATCATCATCTACTAGAACTATTTCTTCTATCATGTGTCTTGGTGACGATTAATGACACTATGGACTGTTTGAAGAAGTGTGCTCCAAGCCTCATTATGGAAAACAATTACCACACTTGTAGGAAGATTATCTGGTTACACCTTTGTTTTATACCTTTCTAACCTAACATCTGGTAAAGATCTGTTGAGTGCAATCATCTTGCTACTCATTAACTTGACTAATTTTAAACATCTCTTTCATGTTTTCTTGATCCTCTTTAGGAATGACAACTGGTTTCCCCCATTTCTCAGGACCTTCCTGATGTTTTTGTACTGGCTCTAGAACATTCCCAGCAGGAAGTCCTCTCTCCTTCATCTCATCACATTTGTAGCATTCACTGAAGTAAAGCAGTAAGAACATATCCAACAGAACCCAAATTAAGGAGGTGGCTAGAACCACCTTGCAATATGCAAATTTTCTCCTGGCACTTTAAGTCAAAGGCAAAATTTAAAAATATACACTGATCATGAAAATTATTCCAATCCAATTTCATCAGAAGCACGTTTACACCTCCAAAGCGGTTTTTCAAATGAATTCATATTCCACATCTACAGTCCCACATTTTCTCTCTCCGCTCACATTGATGGCAATGGCTTGCGCTCCTCCCGGTTGCTGGTGAAGTCTGGGCGTGGTCCCGCTGCTCTCCAGCCCCATCCTCACCGTGCGCAGAGTGCTAGGCGGCAGCGGCCTGTCAAATTTTGGCTTTTTTATTCTGGGAAACATCAAATAAAGATGGAAACATGAAAAAAAAGATAATTTTTTTTTTGTAGTCAGGATACCATTTGTTTGTGGAATATGTGGTTCACAAATATTTTCCCCACTCTTTTTCTTCTTATGTTATTAACAAGGTCTGTCACAAACCAAAAGTCAGTTTTGTTTTTGTGAGTTGGGGTCTCACAACGCACAGTGGAGCATGCCTGTAATCCGCAGAACTTGGGTGGCTGGGGCAGGACGGTTGCAAATTTGAGGTCAGCCTCAGCAATTTAGCAAGCCCTAAGCAACTTAGGGAGAAACTGTCTCAAAATTTAAAAAGGGAAAAGGACCTTGGACACGCTAGGAAAGTGCCTGAGGCTGCAGTAAACCCCAGCCACTCTCTTCTAGTTCTTTATAAAATGTATAATAATTTATTGTACACTATATTAACTATATTGACCTTTCTTTGGACTTTTTTAAAAGAACCCCAAAATCATAAACCAGCAGTGGATGGATGCTTTATGTGGGATATGCTAAGAGATTATGAAAAAACTTTTGCTATTATTAGCTAAACACCTACCTGAAATATTTATAAGCTTCTAGGTGAATAATCAATCAAGAATTTTTGCCCCCGGTCTGGGGAATGAATTGAGGGGTACTTTACAAACCCAGCCCTTTTTATTTTTATTTTTGTAACGGGGCCTCACTAAATTGCCTAAACTGGCCTCAAACTTGACATCCTCCTGCCTCAGCTTCCTAGCAGCTGAGATTGCAGGCATAAGTCACAACACCTAGTAGGTAATGGAATTTCTTTAGAGAAAATTGATGGCAAGTTTGCTTTCCAACATTGCACACACCAGCCTAACACTGGTGGAAGAAGGGGTTGTCATGTTGTTAATCCCATTCCAGCTAAGTGAACAGAGAGTCTCACAGAACCAGCTGGAGAGATTGACCTTTGTGTGTGAGGATACCGACTTCAGCTTGCTAATCCAACTGGGTAGTTCATGGTAGCTGAATGTGCACAATTTGCAGAGGGTAGTGGCTTTGCTGGCAGGTGATAGTAAACCACATGTGCAATCACTTGAAAGGAGCTGAATCGGGGCTGCCATTGGGCATCTCAGAGTTGCTGCCTATAGGGTTACAGACCAATCATCACAGTAGTTTTTTTTTTTTTTTTAATACCAGCGATCGACCCCAGGGGTGCTTTACCACTGAATCCCATCTCCAACACTTTCTATTTATAATTTCTGAGACAACAACTTGCTAAGTTACTTAGTTCCTCACTAAGTTGCTGAGCCTGGCCTCAAACTTGTAATCCTCCTGCCTCAACCCTCCAAGTCTCTAGGATTACAGGTTTGCACCACTGTGCCCGGCCCCAGCAGCTCTTCTTGAGAAGGACACTGACTTGTAGATGTTTGTGTCAGAGGAAGTTCCACAGGTCATCTGAGAGACCAGATAGGAGTTTTGCAGGGGTAGTTTTGGGTTTGCTAATACATTTGCAATGGACCTGAGATTTTCCTGGTTTGTGGTTTCTAGAAAACAGAAACTGTCTTCCAAAGTTTAAAAATATATATCCAGCTAGGTGTGGTGGCACATGCCTGTAATTCCAGTGACTCAGGGATCTAAAGCAAGAGGATTGCAAAATAGAGGCCAGCCTGGGCAACTTAATGAATCCTTGTCTCAAAAATAAAACAAAGGAAGGGCTGGAAATGTTGCTCCGTTGGAAATCACCCGTGGGTTCAATCTCTAATACCAGAAAAAAATAAAAAGGGCTGGGGAGTGACTCAGTGGTTAAGCACCCCAGGGTTCAATCCCAGTACCTAGAGAGAGACAGAAACAGAGAGAAGGAAAGGTGAGAGAGAGAGAGAGAGAGAGAGAGAGAGAGAGAAATGACTGAGTAGTTGACAGCAACAGTTGGGGCATAGGACTGAACACTGGTGTGGAGGGTGCAGTGAGTGGAGCAGAGCTTCAGGCCTGAGAGTGAAACACATGCAGACTTTGCCTAGAAGCGCCTCTGTTCTTCAGTATAGCACACGGGCTCTTAAGAAAGAGGGTAGGAGCTGGGCACCCTGGCATAGTCCTGTAATCCTAGCTACTTGGGAGGCTGAGGCAAAACTACTAGTTTGAGGCCAGTCTAGACAACATATGGAGACCCTGTTTTGGTTTGGGTTTTGTTTTTTAATAAAGTCAGGATACATGTGGTGGCATATAATTCCAGCAACCATGGAGGCTGAGGAAGGATAACTGCAAATTCTAGCAGCTGAGGCAGGATTAAAATTTTAGGCCAGCTTTAATTAGCAAGAACCTCAGCAACTGAGACCTTGTCTCAAAATAAAAAGGACTGGGAATGTAACTTAGTGGTAGAGCAACCCTGCTTCAAATCCCAGTACACACAAAACATTTAAAATTAAACAATTTTTTTAAAAAAGGCAGAGCATGGTGATACACACCTGTAATCTCAGCAATCTCAGCTAAAACAGGAAGATCCCAAATTCAAGGATAGCCTGGATAATTTAGCAAGACCCTGTCTCAAAAGAAATATAAATGGCTGAGCATATGTTTTAGTGGTAGAGAGGCCCTAGTTCAATCCCTAATACAAAAAAAGTTATATATATATATATATATATATATATATATATATATATATATGTCACTTTGGAGTTTTACTCAATCATGAAGAAAAATGAAATTATGCCATTTACAGGAGAAAGGATGGCCCTCGAGACCATTATGTTAAGCAAAATAAGTCAAACTCAGAGGTCAAGCATTGTATGTTTTCTCTCCTATATGGAAGCTAGAGAGGAAAAGGAAAAGTGGAGGCAGAAGATCTCACAAAAATCAAAGGGAGACCAGTAGAGGAAAGGGACCAGTGATGAGAGTTGGGGAGCAAGTGGGGAAGTTTTATGGTGTCATACTGGCCAAATTTTATTATTATATTGTGTGCATGTATGAACGTACAACAACAAATCAATCTTTATTTACAACTCTAGGCAACAATATTAAAAAAATGTGGAAAAAAATTAAAAGGGCTGGGGATGTAGCTCAGTGATATAGCACCCCTGGTTTAAATCTCCAGTCCCCCCGCCAAAAAGTGTGTTCTACTTTATGTTAATTTTTTAATTACTCTGGATTAAACCCAGGGACACTGTTTGACTTATTTTATGTCTCACCATGTTGCTTAGGGCCTTGCTCAATTGCTGAGGTTGGTCTCAGACTTGCAATTCTGTGCCTCAGCCTCCCTAGTCACTGTGATTACAGGCATTCCCCATTGTGCCCAGGCTTGGAACAAATTTTAACATGAAAATTTCAGAGTGATGACTTAATGTATTCGTGTTTGACATTCTCAAAAGGTATTCAAGGTCAGTACAAGTGGGTGCATGCTCTTAATCTCAGCTATTCCAAAGGCCCAGATAGGAGGATCCCAAATTTGAGATCAGACTGGTGGATGAAATGAGATGATGTTTCAAAATAAAAAATGGAAAGGTCAGTGGTAAAGCACTTGCTTATCTTGAAGAGGGCCTTGTGTGCAATTTCCAGTACCATCAAAATAAAACAAAGCAAAAACCAGTCAATCTCCTCCACGGATTCAGCAGTCGCTAGTTACTAATGACATAAACATTTTTTCATGTTATTTTTCGTAGAAAATTCCAGAAAGTGCTGAGTGCAGTGGTGCATGCCTGAAAGCCCAGAGGCTCAGGAGGCTGAAATGGGAAAATCACAAGTTTGAGATCAGCCTTGACAATTTAGCAAAACCTGACCTAAAATTTAAAAAAAAAATTAATAAGGACTGGTGATATGGAGCATCCCTGGATTTCATCTCTAGTGTTTCAAACAAACAACAATACAAAAAAAAAAAATCAAAGAAAAAGAAAAACAAAGAAAGAAATTTCCAGAAAGTGATAAAACAAATGAACTGTCAATGGAGTAGCCTTTTGTTTCTTTCTGTTTATTCTGTTTTTTCCTGAAGTACCAGGTATTAAACCCAGGTGTGCTCTACCACTGATCTACTCCCTATCCAAATTTTTATTTTTAATTTTGAGGTAGATTCTCACCAAATTGCCTGTACCAGCTTTAAACTTGTTATCCTTGTGCCTCAGCCTCCAAGTGGCTAGAATTACAGGTGAGTGCCACTGTGATCAGCACCCTGGAGCGATTTCTGAACAACTTTTTTCTCCTATCAAATACTAACCAGCAAAACCTAGAATTTTTGTTTGTTAATGATCAAATTGGCATAAAAAATGTATACTTGGTCTTTTCAAAAAATGAGTTTAAGTTCTGAGAGAAGAAAACTATGGACAGATTTGTATTTTAGGGGGAAAAAAAAAAACTCCTAAGGAGTATGGGGGAAAACATAATTGAGGACAAGACTGGCAGTGACTTAACAGGACCTTTGAATGAGTCTGGTTTCTGTTGCTAATAACACAACACCACAGACTTAGTCACACAGAAGACAGATTCTTTTGGCTTATAGTTCTGAAGGTCCAAGATGAAGGCATGGCCCATGGTGATGCCTTCTTGATGGAAGGGTCCTGAAGTGGTATAGAACACCCAGTGTCCAGACACAGGAACTGGATTTTCTCCCTCTTCTTATAAAGCACCACAATGACTTGATCTAATCTTATCACCCTCCAAAAGCCCCGCCTCCAAACACTACAGTTGGATTAAGTTTCCATCCTTTGTGTATCTCCCAAAAGAGATTAAGTTTGAGCACATGAACCCTTTGGGGGACAGTCAAACCATATCCAACACAGGGCCAGCGTGCATCAGCTGTCGCAGTAAGTGTGAATAGGAAGACAGACAGGTCTAAACAATGGCAGTGAATGAGGACCCGCAAGGGAAGAAGCTTGGAGCAATATCTGGAAGGCAAAGTCGACACAACTGGTGATTAACAGAAACTGGCAGAAGATAAACAAAGGCAAAGTCAAAATTACAAAGAGTGGCTGTGCGTACAGGGTGGAGCTCGGTGGTAGAGCATTTGTCTACCTTGCCTAAAGCTTTTGGTTAAATTCCCAACACTGAAAAAATAAATGAATAAGAGGTTGTGGGCTTTTTAGTAAAAACAGTAATGCTAGGTCTGAGGATATGGCTCAGTTGGTAGAATTGCTTGTCTGGCAAGCATAAGGCCCTGGGTCAATCCCCAGCACTGCCAAAAAAAAGAAAAAAA
>JAJEJO010005412.1:0-22373 GCA_020662805.1 Glaucomys volans | reverse complement strand
AGTAATGCTGATTTATTTTATGTTTTTTAATGCAGTGCTGGGAATCAAATCCAGGGCCTTGCAAATGCTGGGAACCACTTTTCTACTGTGCTACATCCCTAGTCCCTTTTACATTTTTATTTTGAAATAGGGTTTCACCTTAAGTTGCCAGGCTGCCTCTGAACTTTTCATCCTCCTGCCTCAGACACCCAAGTAGCTAGGATGACAGGAGTGGGCCACCACCCCTATTGGCAAGGATGCTAGCTTGTTTTCAACATGAGATTGTGAGGTTTCTTTGGACAATTATAGGAAAACTACAGCTGGACTCAGGAGAGAAATGAGGCCTGTAGAAGCCCAGAATGATAATTAATAGTTATGTTACTTAACCACAGAGATATCCTCTGAGAAATGTGTCCCTAGAGGAGTTAGTTGTGTGAACTTGGTTTACTTACAGAAACCTAGATGTCTACGATGTCACCAGGCAATATGATCCTATTCTAAGAGACCACTGTACTACATGTGGCTTGTCGTTGACCAACACTTAGTTATACGGTGCTTTACTGTTATGTGTATAAGAAAAGAAATAGGCCAGTGACAGAATTCAAGGGACACCTACACTTAGTGATTGGGTCGAATGATAGGAACTAGTGAACGCATTGAGCAGAATAGTCTCAAAGAGTGTGGGACACGAGGGCAATGCTGAGTATAAAAACTACACAAGAGAACAGGAAGGTGACAGATACAGATAACTTCAACTCTCTAGAATGTTCAAAAATGTCTAATACTTTGGAGGAAAAACAGAGTGCACTGCATTCAACATGTAGGAAGTAACTGGTGATCTTCAGTGGATTTCTGACACAGTGGGTAGCAGAGAGAATGACTAGGCAATAAATCCTGGACAGTGGGGAAAACACAGGCAATGGAGTCAGACCCAACTGGGTGTGAGTTCAGTATCACCTCTGTTATGTCAAACAGGGAGGGGGCAAGTTGCTTACGTCATCTAATGTCTGGTTCCTCATCTGCAAAATCAGAATAAAGTACCTAACTCAGAAATGTAATAATCTCAAACATCCCACAGCTTCAGGATGTGGTCCTGTCCCTGATCTATTTCCAGAGCTTAATTTTCTATGTGGTATAAAACAAATTCTTAACTTGTTTTTAAATTCAGAGGTTTAATGCACTTCAGTTCAGTTAAAGGCACAACATTTGACCACCAATTTCAGTTGAGCTAGAAATTAATGCAAACAATAAGAATATGTCTTGGAAGCCTGTTTTAATTTGATATTAACTATTTATTCAAAATTATACAATAATTTGAAGGTTTAGAGTCTTCTGTAACATAAGATCATTGCAAGTGGGTTCATGTCAGCTAAGCAGAAGAGAAAAGGAAAGAACGAGAGTGAGTAGCCTGATCTTGGCAGCTGGACTTTAGTAAAATCAACTGGACAGCAGCCCCACAATCCCTGTCCCCCGTGATTGCCAACCTCTGTTGCAGTTAGCTGACAGCCAACTTCAATACCTCTGGCTTCATTATTACTGCCAAAGACTCCTTGAACTCTTCATAAATTTCTTTTGTGGTATCAACATATTGTCTCCTCCACATCAGAAGTTTCCATGAAGATGAGTCCATGTTGTGCAAACCTTTGCTTTCTTTCCTTACTTTTAGATTTCAACTCACTCTTATTTCCAAAAGGCATGATGACCGTGTTGGAATTGGATGCCGGCCAGCCGCTTCAAACCAGGCTGTGAAGGGGTTGAACGTATCTTTGCGAAATCATAGGCAGTAAAACCCTGCAGCACCTCTGCGATAGGACCTTGCTGTGGAAGGAAAGGACTTCTCCAACTTTTTTCTTATCTGAAGTTTCTTCTGTTTCCACCAATGGTTACCATCAGAGCTGTGGACTCTACACGGATAGTGAGGTCGGCCACTGGCTGAAACCTCCCTTCGGTAACTTGTGACCACTGAAACCACCATTTATCAGCTCCTGTGTGGTTGATGATGTTGTATTTGAAGGTACATGTGTGAGCCCTGGAGGGCCCCTGGGTGACAGAGCATTGGCTCTTCTCCCACGTCCATCATCAGAGCCAGTCAGATCCTGCCCACCGCCCCTTGGAGAGAACCACCCCAAAGAAGCCAAACAAGCTGCCATGGGAAGCACAGAGGGAGACACAACCCCGCAGAGCCCACAGCCTCCACTGCACCTCCACCCTACCTCTGCCCTTAAATTTATTTTTATGGCACATTTTTGGCTTAAATACTTAATGAATTATGGGAAAATTGAAACAAAACAAAAGAACAACAAATATAGAAACAAAATAAAAAGAAAGAAAAAGAATTACGGCAAGTCCTGGATATGAGAATGGGGGTGGGGCACGGTAATAAGATCTTTGCGGAGGGGGTATAAGGTCGATGGTGGTCTATTTACAAGTTGTGAGAAAATTGCCAATCTTTCCATGTGCAAAAGATAATATTACAGAGTTTAATGACAATGTGGTTAATGCCAGTGTGGGGTCAGGATGAGCACTGATGCAGCAGAAGCCTGAAGAAACAGGAGGAAAAATAGAAACATTCCTCTTTTAGAGAAACATTATCCAAAAAGGATAGATATAAGAACAAAACTGAGCATTCAAAAATCAGCACTGAGGAAACTAAGACAGGGATTTTTCCTTTCTTTTCTTTTCTTTTCTTTTGGCAGTGCTGGGGATTGAACCCAGGGCTTTGTGCTTATTAGACACACACTCTACCAACTGAGCTACATCCCCAGCCCAAGACATGGATCTTAACATAAATACCTACATTTGGTCAGAGTCTAAAGTTCCTGACTAGAAACAGAATGAATGAATTATCATTGCAGATAACTGTAGTTTTGGGATAGACAGTATAAATGTGGAAATGTCTGGCTGACTATATTTTCTCAATTTTGTGTTTTGAAGTTCGGGTAGAGTAGGTGAAGCATGAGAGCAGTTGAGAGTAAGACTGAGGTTTTACTGAGAATAGGAAAAGAAGAAGGTAATGAACTAATCAAAATGCGCGGAGAGGCTGGTCCTATGGCACATGCCTGTATTTTTATTTACCTTTATTTAATGTATCCCCTTTATCTCAATATGTGTTTCTTGTCTACTTCCCATTCTAATCAAAGAGCGTCATGCATATACCTTGGTGTGTTTTCCTGAAGAAAATAAGTATTGACTGTTCTGTCTGCTTCTTTCCCTAAACTCAAGAGGTCCTGAGATACAGTGAGGAAAGCAGCAGAATGGAGATCAGGGACCAAAGTCGGGATAGCACAGAAGGTCAAAGCACTGATCTTGAGGGACACTGCCTTGGCCTGAGGCAGCTCCTCTGCAACTGCTTGGATTCCTTGCTGTAAAATGGAAACAATAAGACTTCCTTCTCATAGCATTGTTGTGAGGCTTAAATTGATTAATTTCAGTAAAGTCTTTAGAAGGGCACGTGATAGGAGTTATGTAGGGGTTACTTCTTGTTATAGACATCTGATTCTTATAGCAAGATATGGAAATTGGAAGTCACTTATTTTCTTTGGCATTCATTAATTAGATTTATATATGCATTTCCCTGATTCTCTATGCAAATTTAAACTGTTATGGTGGATCATAGCTAGTTTAACCCTTTTGAGCCCTTAAAGTTACTACTTTGTGTTCATCAAATAAGTGGAGTTGAAGAGATGGACACCCCCACAAAAAACATATTTTGTATTAAAAAAAATTAAATTGGCAATTGCTTTAGGACTACTTGGAAGTCATTCTTCTCAAATTGAGGAAGGCCTTAGAAAATAAAAAGATCTGTGTTCTTGGATAGGAAGAATTAATATTATCAAAATGGTCATACTTCCAAAGGGGCTATGCAGATTTAATGCAATTTCAATTAAAATCCCAATGACATGCCTCACAGAAATAGAGAAAGCAATCATGAAATTCATCTGGAAGAACAAAAGACCCAGAATAGTCAAACCAATTCTGGGCAGGAAGAATAATGCAGGAGGTATCACAATATCAGAACTTAAACTCTATTATAGAGCAAGAGTAACAAAAATGGCATGGTATTGGCACCAAAATAGACAGGTAGACCAATGGTACAGAATAGAAGACACAGAGACAAACCCACATAAGTAAAGTTATCTCATACTAGACAAAGGTGTCAAAAACATACAATGGAGAAAAGACAGCCTCTTCAACAAATGGTGCTGGCAAAACTGGAAATCCATATGCAGCAAAATGAAATTAAATCCCTCTCACCCTGCACAAAACTCAACTCAAAATGGATCAAGGATCTAGGAATCAGATGTGAGATCCTTCACCAAATAGAAGAAAAATAGGCCCAAATTTTCATTATGTTGACTTAGGACCAGACTTCCTTAACAAGACCCACAGAGCACAAGAAATAAAAGCAAGAATCAATAAATGGGACAGATTCAAACTAAAAAGCTTTTTCTCAGCAAAGGAAACAATCAATAATGTGAAAAGAGAGCCTACAGAGTGGGAGAAAATCTTTTCCACACACACTTCAGACAGAGCACTGATCTTCAAAATTCATAAAGAACTTAAAAAACTTTACACCCAAAATACAAAGAATCCAATCAATAAATGGGTTAGGGAACTGGGAAGACACTTCACAGAAGAAGATATGCAGGTGATCAACAAATATATGAAAAAGTGCTCATCATCTCTAGTAATTAGAGAAATGCAAATTAAAATCACCCTAAGATTTCATCTAACTCCAATTAGAATGGCTATTATCAGGAACACAAGCAATAATAAGTGTTGGCGTGAATGTGGGGAAAAAGGTACACTCATACATTGCTGATGGAGTTGCAAATTGGTGCAGCCATTCTGGAAAGCAGTATGGAGATTCCTCAGAATACTTGGAATGGAACTACCATATGATCCAGCTATCCCACTCCTCGGTTTATACCCAAAGGATTTAAAATCAGCATACTACAGTGATACAGTCACATCAATGTTCATAGCTGCTCAATTCACAATAGCTAGATTGTAGAACCAACCTATATGCCCTTCAAATGATGAGTGGATAAAGAAACTGTGGTATATATACACAATGGAATATAACTCAGCCATAAAGAAGAATAAAATTATGGTATTTGCAGGTAAATGGATGGAGTTGGAGAATATCATGCTAAGTGAAACAAGCCAATCCCAAAAAACCAAAGGCTGAATGTTTTCTCTGATAAGTGGATGATGATATATAATGGGGTGTGGGGTGGGAGTGGTGGGGAGAGCAAGAGAAGAATGGAGGAACTTTGGATGGTGTAGAGGAAAATGGGGTGGGGGTGGGGGAAAGAAAGATAGTAGACTGAGACAGACAGTATTACCCTATGTACATGTATGATTGCATGAATGGTGTGAATCTACATTGTTTACAACCATAGAAATGAAAAGTTGTACCTCATTTGTGTATAATGAATCAAAATGCAGTCTGTAAAAATAAAAATTTAAAAAAGAAGTCATTATTCTCATATGATAGATTTTAGGTAATATATTTTCCAAAATAGCTCTTCCTCTGTTAGTTACAGCCTCTTCTTCATTAATGATAGCAATTGTTAAGAGAGGAGTAGTTATTTTTATATTTTTGCTTTATATTAATTGATCTCAAGAGTAAAAGTTTCAATGGTCATCTCTTCACCAATGTGTTTGGTGAATCTTAATGAAGAATGACATGTAGTAAATACAGAAATAAGTTGCAAGTTAAAGAGAACATTATAGTAAAGAGAAAAGGTATTTAATCTGAATAGGCTGTTAAGCACTTTAGTCCTCCAGAGTTGTAATTGGATGAACTTGTTCTAATATCCTAGATGAGATGGAAGGATCCTCATGTTGTAGAGCAAAGGATGCTCTTCAATCTAATGTCTCCTTGGAACTGTTAAAATGACAAGAGACATGTGTGTAGCTTGTTGGTAGAATGCTTAGCATGTGCAAGGACCCCAGCACCACAAAAAAATACTACTACCGATGATGATGACGACCACAATGATGATGATGAGAATGATGGTGACAATGACGATGATGATGGGAAAGGATGTGTTACAAGAAATTCTGGGTCATTCATTTTTCCCTTTCTTTCTTACAATAGGACTTTTGAAATTCCTACTTCTCTTTTCTTCCACAGAGATTTGAAGCTCTCCTTTCTAATAATTTACATTCCATTACATTCTAATAATTTACATTGTTTTATTATGGCTCTTTTTATTTTTGTTTTTGTTTTTGCCTTTTAATCAGTTCTTGCTAATAGAGCTTCCATTTTTAGAAGTGCCAATAAGTAATCTGTTGAGAGTTTCTTCAGAGATGCTCTTAGGACTTCTGTGACCCCAGATGGTCTTCTACTTGATGAACTACAAAAGACTACATTTTTTAAATGGGAGAAGGATCCTTGCAAAACTCATAAAGCATAAAAAGTACAAGTTGATGTGATTCCAGTCAGTCCATTGTGAGCTGGCTCCATTGCTCTAGTCCCAAAGTGAGCAGAATGTCATGGTGGAAGGTTGTGGTGGAAGAGGCTGCTCCATTCCTGGCAGCCAGGAAGGAAGAGGGAGAGGGGAAGAGGTCACAGGGAAGAAGAAGGATTGCACGGCATGCCCTGAGTGACCCACCTCCTCCAGCCATGTCCCACTTGCCTACACTTACCACTCAGTTAGTCCATTCAAAATCTCACTGACTGAGTAGGGTACAGCTCTTGATTTCTCCTTTAAACCTTCCTGCTTTAACACAGGAGCATTTAGGGACACTTTATATGCAAACCTTAACAGCTGCTAAGTCTTTTGATTAGTTCCTCTTTTGGAGACTTTGAGAATAGAAATTTTAAAAGTAACTGTACCAAAGCAAAGGTAGCAAGAAACAAATAGGAACTTGAAGCTACTTTGCACTATTACAAGTACTACTCTTCTTTCCTGCCTTTCTCTTCCTTCCTGTAAAATCCTTCTGCAAATGCACCTGTCCTTCTGATCTTCACAAAATTGTGCTTCTGGAAGAGATGTTTGTATAAACAGATGTACCTTTGAGTATATAAGTTATGTAATACAGAGAAATCCTTTTGTAATAGGTTTTGAGAATCTGCATGATGAACTAAAATTGTGTTCTAGCAAAAAGGCATGAATAAAACTTCACAAGACAATTGAGCTTTACCAATGATTGGACTTCATGACTTGGTTGCCCCCAGTCTTGGCCTTCCAGTCTTTCAAGAAATATACAGAAATAGTCCCTCAGTAAATAGCAGCTATTTTCATTCATGTTACCATATCATTTTTTAATTAGAAGTCATTTTTCAAGAAATAGCAAAGCTTAGTATATTACAATGTGACTATAATTATGAAGTGGTCACCTTCACAATCACTGAAAAGTCTCAGTCATCCTAACTCTACCATCCATATGCTAGAGTATCTCTGAGCATGGATGCCATAGGAAGAAGGTAGATTGCTTCAGCAGAATTGTACCGTTTTGTATCAACATGTGATACCTGGGTCCTACCTTTATTAAAGATTCTCATTTAGTTGTTCTGGGTTACAGCTTTAAAGGGACTACTTAAAAGATCTACAGGGAATTCTAAGGCAGCTAGGTCTGAGAGTCCCTGTTGTTAAGTCATCTACTCAACTGGATTTTATAAACACTTTGAAAGATATTATATAATAAATTTAAATTTCTGTCTTCAATATAACAATACGATTGTGAGTTTATGAGATTGCTTTTTATATCCTTAGTGATTAAACACACTCTAAACATAAAGCTGTCAGTTATTTAATGGTTCCACCTAAACAATTATCAAAAATCTATGGTAAAATGTAGATATTTCAGTAGGTATTGTAGAATGCAAAGAAAAGGAAAGGTCGTATGGTCAAGTAGGCTTCCTCAGGAAGGGCTTCTTCAAAACAATGAGCAAAGGGCCTTTGTTGGAAAGGAGCAAGGATTAAGTAGATGACTTTGAAGATCCAGCTTCAGTAGCTTGAAGAGGCCAAAGCTCAGAGTCAAGACACCTCTGTGAGGGCATGGAAGGTATTCATAAGTCTTCTGTGTTTGAGTCAGTTATGAGATATATTGAATTGAGCATAGGTAGGGTAAAACACTTAGGAACCTCTCCAGTTCTGTTTAGACCACTACTAAACATCTTTCTTGTCTATTTATAGTAGGAATTGGAATACAGATGTATTTCCTTTTTCAGGGAGACATGCAGGACTAGAATTACTGCTTATGGCACATGTTTTATTGCACATACTGAATATTCCATCCATAGTAATTGGTGATTCCAAGGTGGCAGTCATGCAGAAAGATAATGACAATTATTTCAGTGGAAAACACCCTAGAGTCAAGAACAAAACCTAACTTTCCAAGTTCGCAAAGATTTAATGTTAACTATTATATTAATAGAGTTATACCAATTTTGCACAATATAATTTTAATTGATATATTAAAGGTAACATATAATAAGGCACATGGCAGTAGTTGAAGAGACACATACTATTTATCATATGACTTAAAGCTAAATGTAGCAAGTAAATCCTCAGAATTTACAGGTGATGAGAAGGACCAGATGGACAAAACTGAGGAAAGCAGGTTTTCTCTCCTCGAAGTACTTATAATCTATAGATGACTCCTAATGATTTCACATGTGATATTTTTATGTTGTTTTGTTTATGAGTGCAAAAGTGTGTGCACAAAACACTTCTGTATTTACTTTCAGAGTAGTACTCAATAAATTGCATGTGAGATATTCAACATTTTATTATAGAATATGTTTGTTAGATGATTTTTCCCAGTTGGAGGACTGGGCAAATGGACTTTTTTTGAGTACATTGAAGATAGACAAGGCTCAGCTAAGATGTTCAGTAGGTTGTGTGTGTTAAATGCCTTTTCAACTTAAGGTATTTACAGATCACGTGTTTATCATAGGTCGAGGAGCACCTGTCGTTGGAGAGAAGACACATACTTGTGAAAAAGTTAGTAAGAAATGTGGTACAAAGTGTACAATTATGAGAAACTCTGTGGTTCAGATCCAGAGCAATCTAGGAGCTTAGGAGAAATAAAAGGTGAAGATTGGATACAGTTTTCTAGTGGGGGTGGAATTTAAACCAGACCCTTTTGGAGTCAGATTAGGGGTCCATGGATAGGCTTCAGGAAAGAATCTGAAATTTCTCTAAAATGGCATGTGCTTTGCATGAATGCAGAGCCTTAAGGAAGACAGCTTTCACTTTTTTCATATTTGTTCCCCCAAAATGTTAACACTATTGTCTATATAAGTATAGTGATAGGGCTTGGGAATTGAGCACCACACTTGTAGGGGACAATGAATAAACTGGCCAAGATAGCAAAAGGCTGTGGTGCACACCTGTAATCCCAGCAATCTGAGAGATAGAGGCAGGAGGATTGCCAATCCAAGACCACCCTCAGCAATTTAGTGAGACTGTAAGAACTTAGTGAGACCCTATCTCAAAATGAAATATAAAAGAATGACTGCAGATATGGCCCAGTGGTTGAGTGACCGTGGGTTCAATTCTAGGTACCAAAAAAAGGAAAAAAACCTGACCAAGATAAGGCTTTACCCTTATGCGGAGCATCCAGAATACAATGGAAATAAATTTGGGGGGTTGGTTCTAGGAGTAAAGGAAAGAGTGGCTTTGTCCACTCTAAAGGTCCTCTAATACTCTGTGCTGTGGCTTTTTAAATTTTTATCTTTCAGCCAGGTGTGGTGTCACATGCCTGCAATCCCATCTACTCAGGGGCTGACACAGGAGGATCCCAAGCTTGAGGCCAACCTGAGCAATTTAGTGAGACCCTATCTCAAAATAAAAATGAGAAAGGACAGGGGATTTGTCTCAGTGTTAGAGTGTTTGCACCAGGCCTTAGGTTCAATCCCAGTGCTCCCCCAAAATAAAATGAAATATAAATACAATTTTATATTTGGTTTCCTGGGAAAACATTAATATGTTCAAGAGGGGAAAGTTATTCTAGATAATGTATGACTTTTCCTTCTTGCTTTGTGACTGAAGAAACAGATAATTAGAAAGAGTTTTCAGATGTAGCACTACTCTATTTTGCAAAATTCAAGTGAGACTTTCTCCAACAGCCAGATGCTATCTTAAAGTCATATGTTCTGTTGTGATGTGTTGGTGAAGCAGAAGAGGAAATCACTGGGGTCAGGAAGTTGGCTTCATTTCTCAGAAGGTTCTCAGACCTTTTTTGGACTCAGCAAGTGTCAGAAGAAAACATTTTATGAGAAGAGTCAATGTTTCTTGTCCAGGCAGACATTGACATTTCACTTTCCATGCATCAGCATCAAGCCCAACCTTCCCTACTTCATAACTCCATCTTTCCTTCCTCTCCATCTTATGCTTTGGAATCTGGAAGAGTTAGTAGCCTGCACACTCTATGTTGTGCAGTTCTTGCTTTTTGTTGGTGCTCTTCCTGCTGCCTGGGGAACCTCTCTCTGGTCTGCAGGTTCTTACTCACCCTCAAAGAGCCCACTCTGTTGTTCTTTCTTCCAAGAAGCCTTTCATGAATCCCCAAACATGGTTTCATATTTGTCTCTCATTAAGATTTAACACTATATTGAAGTCTTGGACAGAGACAGTTTGATTCCTAGTCCCTCAGTGGCACAGTTCCTGGTGATAAGAAGCAACTACTTTAGCATCAGGAGAAATCCAGAAAGACTCTTAGTCTTTCATCTTAGCAGACTGGTGGAATAGTACCTTTCATTCCCACCTTGGGTCACAGGAACACAAAACTCCCTGCGTGAGATCTGATGAAAGACAGTAAAGTCTTAGAGTAATAGCAGAAAATGTTGGCATAGTGCAAGAGATTTATTTTGACATATTAAAATACATTTAGGAATAAATATATTGAGATAGATGTGGTACTTAATGAAATAAAGGAGAGAAGATAATAAGATAGAGTCAAGAAAAAAATAAAAAAGTATTAGGTAGGTCCAGGGTAAGACAGGAATGATGTTGAATTGGTATTAGTGGGTTCTTTTCTTCATAGGTCAGCATTATCTTCTGACTATCTTATCCAAAGGGCCCTGCTGTTGACAAGTACAAGACACTATGTGCTGCGTTTGGTTCGAAGGGCTCTCTGTTAACATTCATTATTGATGATAGTTCATCACCAATGCACTGATGAAAATTAAAGGAGAGCTTGGAAGAGGTAAAATTCAGTAAGATTGTAGCTGAGAATGTATGTTTTCAATCATCAGTACCATTAAAAATAGAGCAGCATTGTTTCAAATAGTTTTTATTCTTTAGTTATATTTGGTTTTTTATTCTTAACTTCATTTTATTATTTGTTTACTTATTTATTTGTTGAAGTGGGATCTCACTACATTGCCCAGACTGTCTCTGAACTCCTAGAATTCAGTGATCCTCCTGCCTCAGCCTCCTGAGTGTTGGACTATGGGCACATGCTACTGAAGGATACCACAGCTCCCTGCAGTCAATTTTAAAGCTGCACTCTGATCCTAAATTGCATCTCAAAGACTTCAGTGACTAACCATCGCCTATTGAATAAAGTTCCTGTTTCTTGCTCTCTGTCATTCATGATCATGGTCCTGCCCAACTGAGCTTTCCATTCTTCACGTGCATGTACACTAAATAAGCTGGCTGCTTATTTATCCCCTTCTCAGCACTCTGGGCTTTTACTGCTGGTGTGTCTTCCACTTGACCTTTGCTGTCAAAACCTTCCCACTCTCCAGAGTCCAGGATACCTGCAGGTTCCTCCATGCAGCTTTCTGTCATCCCCCATGTTCTCTTATCTCCACCAAAAGAGTTTGTTTTCCCATCTGATCTCTTACTGACACTTTGAATTGGGCATAGAATTATTTTTCTACTCTACCAAGTTGTCAGTTCCCTGAATAAAAGGCCTGGCCTTTGTGTTTTCTGCTGTTTTGTGTTAATTATTTCAGTCTGATTCTGTCCCTCAAGGAGAGGTAGAATTGTACCTTTTCATGCCAGAATAACAAGGTGTCACTCTGCAGGGTACAAATACTGATAAGAACTCACTCCAGATTTATCTTAGTCAATGTAAAAAATTACTTTTGATTTTCTTTTTATTAGACTTCAAAGCAAATCTGAGATACCATGCCATTTCTCCTATAAATATGTCAGAGTTCATCTCTGCAGCATATCATCACAGCAAATTCTGTACTACCACTTAATACCCAGGCCCTGTTTAGATTTCCCATGATTTTATCAAAAAATGCTTTTTTATACTTTGTTTGCTAGAATCAGGGCCACCCAAGCCCCACCCTCTGTGGTTTCCTGGAGAATGGTGTTGATAGTGTCTCTCAGGGGTCTGGCTTAGTGCTGCCTATTGGTGAACTGAGCTGCTTCTCAGAACCCTGTTTCCTGTGAACTCATTTCAAACTCCATTTGGCTTTGTTAACTAGAATTATCATGGTTTTGGTTCTGGGGATTGAACACAGGGTCTCATGCAAGAGTACTCAAACCACTGAGCTACATGACCAGACTTTCATTTTTTTCTAGACATTCTTGCTAAGTTCCTGAGGCTGGCCTTGGACTTGTGATCCACCTGCTTCTGTCTCCTCATAGCTGGAATTACAGATGCATGCTACAATGCCCAGATGTTAGCTAGAATTCTTAAAAACCAAAATCCTCCATCAGGTCATAGGATGACCTGAGAAACAGTGGGGATAAATACTTGATACCTTGATCAGGTCTTGGAATATGGAGTTGCCTCTGTGAGCTTCACCTGGCAGTCTTGTGCTTCTGGCTGGGTAATCAGAATCACCCCAAGAAGATGCTCCCAGAGCCCTCCTACTGCTCTAAGGTCCATCCTTACTTGCCAAATCCAGCAATGACCAAGTGCTGATGAGATAGCTGGGTAGAAAGAGCTCCTGATGTGATGGCAGGTGGCTTGGCAACTACTTTCTCAGAAGGCAAGCAGGCCAACCCAACTGACCCAGGTCCCACCCAAAAGCCAGTCAGGTATGTGGAGCTACCCTGCAATCACAAAGTCCATGACACAGGGCAGTGCTGTGGGACCTTGTTTATCGAAGGGACTCGAAAGCAAAGGCACAGGACTGAGCAAAGGAGTCCCAAGTTGGCAGCATTTCTATGACTCTTGGCCCCACATGGGGATGCAGGGCTGATGAGACTCTCCCATTCCTCACCGTCAGGCTCAGAATCAGAGGCTCAACTGCCTCTTCACCCCTCTGAGTGGACAGCTATGACTTGGGGCAAAGGTCCTTTCCATGACCTTGGGAACAGACTTTTCAGGCACATCCTGTGAGCAGAAATATATGTAAGCAAGATATAATACCATTTTTCCAAAGACCAACAGCCAAGTCAGTTTTCTTTACTTATTTATTTATTATTTATTTTGGTACCAGAGATTAAATCTAAGGACATTTAACCACTCTGTCACAACCCCAGCCCTTTTTATATATTTATTTTGAGACAGGGTCTTCTAAGTTGCTTAGGCTTCACTAAGTTGCTGAAGCTAGCTTTGAACTCACCATCCTCTTGCCTCAGCCTCCAAAACTGTTGAGATTATAGGCATGTGTCACCACTCCCCTTTTAGTCTGAGAAACTGTGCCAAATGAACAGTGCTATGAATGTGGTTTAAATATAATTATAGTCCCCTGGATCCTGTGCTTTGTCACCCACACAGATAGATTCCCAAATATGTTGTTCTAACCACATCTTGCCCTGAAAATCAGGTCTCTTTATACTCTATATTTTGTTTGCAAATCCACACAGGAGTTCATCCATAAGGTCCCAGAAGAGGCTTTGCTTCTCTTCAAAACTCAAAGTTGCCTTGTATAGGACAGATGGAAGAAAGACACATGGCCAAGAAGAGGGAAGAAGCAGCCAGGAAAGAAAGAGAGTGAAAGGGCACAGGAGTGACACTGGGGCAGGGAGGGAATTCAAATTCCTGGGCTGAGACAGCCTTGGACACATGGTAGCTGAACATGCTCTCTGAACACGCCCTCTGCACACCCCTGAAGCCTGAGGACATAGAGAGCAGCCACCGCAGGCTCTGCTCTTATATTCAGATCCCTTTCTCCATATGGTGTAATGACTTGTGGGATTAAGGGGAGCTCTGAATGACTGGGTGGAGGACCAAGAAGGTTTCCTTCCAGATTCAAGAGCATCTGCCTGGGCAGTTACTCCCCAAGGCCCAGGTATCCAGCAAAAGGGAAGCTCCCAACAGGCCCAGGTGACTCTTGACCTCACCCTTCTTTGATGCCACAGAAGGAAGCCAAGGTGGTAGAAGCCTTCCCACAGCTTATGCACAGAACCTCTTTCTCAGGTGCAGTTTCTGGTGGATGCTGGATCCCTTGGGCTACCCCAGTTGGCATAGGTTTGGGGCTTCTCTCTGCTGTGGCTCTGCCAGTCAAGGAAGGCTTGAGTCATCAGCACAGAAGAAGGGTTGTCCCCCGTGTGCACCAGCACTGTGTTGGAGAAGGTTGGACTTCTTCTTGAAGGCCTTTGCCCAGTCGCTACACATGGAGGCCCAGGGCTGTGTGTGGACTTTGCAGTGGTGTGCCCAACCACTTAGTTTGCAGCTGGTGAGCTTCTCACCATGTAATTTCTCTGGTGGCCCAGGAGGCTGGAACACCACCAGGAAGTCTGGCCTCATTTGAAGCACTCAAAGGACCTGGTCCCTGTGTGCACTGTTTGGTAAGTGGCCAGTTGACTAAGGCAGCTTAGCCACTTCCCATACTATGCCATGGATAATTTTATGATCCTCAGCCTCATGAGGGGATTTATGTTTCTCCCTGGGGCCTGGCCACTGTCTGCAGGACTTCCTTCACACCTGGCCCTCGAGAGTGGGCTTGTCCACTTTTCATCCTATAGTATCTCTGAGAAGCTACATGTTTGTGGCATTCTGGAGGAAGCTCCTCCTGAAGCCCACCATGTTCTGGGATCTTCTCCACAGGTGGATTTTCTCATGGGCCTAGGCCAGCCAATCACAGCATCTCTTTTCAACAGGCTTTCTTGCCGCCTCTTTGGGATAAGCTTCCATCCAATCTGGGACACCACACCCTCCCCAACCTGGGGTTCCACATGATCTTTACAGGGACCTCCAAGATTTGTCAGGTTCACACAGATGCTTGACCTCACATCCCAGAGGATCTAGGTGGGAGTTCCCTCCCTGCTTTCCCAAACTCTGGCCTCTCCCAATTCAGGGTTCATTCCACTACTGCAAGTGAAAGATAAGGTTTGGATTGGGACTTCAAAAATCCAAAGCAGCCACACTTCTGAAGTTGTCCAGCATCAGGTGCCAGTAGAGGGCCCTGTGGCCCAGGTCAGATGTTCCACTCTTCCCCTGACAAGTGCATGGCTATGTCCTTGAAGATCACTGGCTCCTGAAACAATCAGCTCCTGAACTTGCCACTCCAGAGTAAGTCCATAGAACAGCAGTGTCCGCACTCTCTGGGGAGCCTCAGGTTTGAGGAAGCAGCCTGATTTTGGCAGGTGACAAGGGTAAGGCCCTTGTCACTTCAGCAGTGGGACTCTACTACTGGGCCTGCTGGGTAGTTTTGTTGGACCTGGGTTTGGGGGAGTCTGTAGGTGCAGGAACTGCTAGTCTAGCTGCTAAAGACCCTCCTGCACCCCACAGAATCAGAGCACATATAGGAGAGGTCAGCGGCAGCCCAAGACAGTGGCCCCAGTGGGGCTCCAGATGCTGCTCTACTTCTTATGGCAACAAATTACTTTTTAGGCCCTGAAATTTACATTAAATTCTTTGCCTAACCTGATCACCAAGACTTTTGAAAACACAACTTTGTTTTTAAAATGCATTTTTAAAATTAAATATTGCTAAAGCAATATTTTTAGAAGTTGGTCAGGAAGAGATCCGACTGTTTTGCTACTTATGTTGTCATTGGTTTATCTTCTCTCTGAATAGTTGCTTTAAGTCCATTTATTTCTGGTATTTTCAGTCAAAAGCAGATTGCTAAATTCTTATGCATGTGAGCTATTGGCCAGCACTAAGGAAAAAGAATTCATTTTTGTTTAGCCTTATATTTTCTCTTTGGCTTTGGTCTTTTATTTCTTTCTTCTTATAGATTAAATAGCTTCATGCAAGTGGGGCTCAGTGGCTCTACCCAGTAATCCCAGCTACTCAGAAGGCTGAGGCAAGAGAATTGCCAGTTTGAGGCCAGCCTCCCTATCTGAGGGAGACATTGTCTCAAATAAAATAAAATGATTGTGAATGTAGCTCAGTAGGGGGGGCACTTGCCCTGGCTTGTGGGAGTGAGGCCCTGGATTTGATTCCCAGTACTAAGCTATGCTAATCACAGCAATTCAAATAATTATTCAAATAATTCGAATAATAATTCAAACAAATTAGGCCTCATCTACCTAATTTAATTGATAAAGTCCAATTTATTACTGACATTAATGATCTCAGCTCTCCAAAAATAGTGAACTTAATTGGTTATTTTGAAAAGTAAGTTACATTTGCCGCAGGCATTTCCTTTCTCTGGATGATGTTCTAAGAACTCTGCTTGCTACAGCTCTGGTTTGCTCCCTTTAGCATTGAGAATTGGTCTGGTCCCTCCTTTTCCCTCCTTTTTTCTATCTTTTGTTCATTTACCTCTCTATTACAGGAACTTTGCTTTTTATTACAAGCAATGTGTCAGGGAGAATATACTGGAGGTGAGAGAAAATGAGATTTGAAGATAACCATTAAGGCATTTTCCTCTTCATGTGGCAACATTATCCTGTTGACTTAAGTGTGAGCACTTTAGACAGTCTTGTTTCTTCTTCAAAAAATATTTATTTTGTTTGACGCCAGGTTGTGCAAATCTGATCATCATAGAGAGAGGACACTCCCTATTCTAATTAACAAACTTGCTAGAGAATGATGAACCCAGGCTGTAATGCTGAGGCATCCTGGAGCGCCTCAGCAGCTCTCTGATCCTGAGAGCTGAGGTCAGGAGGCATGTGCCCTGCTGAATGCACCAAATGGTCCACATGACTTAGATGTGTTAAGTCTTGCAGTGAAGGAAGCATTTCATCTTTAGCAAAGAAGTTTCTATCACTTAAAAATGTAAAAAAAAAAAAATTTAACTTCCCTGAATCGAGGTGAACTCCCAGTTATATCCACACTAAGATTTGCATTGCTGGAGCAAAATTCAGCAACTCCCAGGATATACCTAGGTTGTGATGACTGATGTGTGAAGATGGGAATACTCTTTCTTGATACAGTGGAATGTACTTTTTGTTGTTGTTAGACTGTGAAAGGGTCATAACTCTGCTTTGTACCCAAGAAAGTGTATCAGACTTGGTCTGAAAAACATTAACACTAAGAGCTCTTTTCATACAGCTCTTACAGACTGTATGGAAATGGTGGCCCTGTGTTAATTCAAGAGAAATTCTGGCAGTTAGAGACTGTTGAAGACTGCCAGTTGAAATTGGGTGTGGTGCAGTGTATAATAATAAGGCTGGGGTTCCTTGCTGTATGAGCGCTTTCCCTCAGGTTAGATTTGACCATTGAATGCCGTGGGCTCCTCTGGCTGAAGCAACCTCCTCTGATGGGAGTCTTACTGCCATGACTGATGCATGAGTGAGTGAGGACATAGGTATGTGTGGGATTCACCTTGTTTCCAGGGAGAGCTGGATGGTTAATAAAAAGAAAGTGCACTCTGAAACATTCAAAATAATACCATTGTTGGAGTATTTATGTCAAGTGGAGACTTGTGTACTGCAGGCAGCTGTTCACCTTTAGCATTTGTTACTTTGTGCCCACATCAGACTGATCCCCAGCCCTAGTGTGGTGTATACTCAATGCTGACCCATGTAGAGTGCTTTGCCTTTTCTGATGAACTTAAACTCTTAAAGTGGTTTTCACCAGAATGAATTTTTTATTACCATTTTATCACACTTGGGTGTTTTCCCCAAAGCATCAATGGAGTTTATCTCTTTTGCTACATTTTGTTACTGAGGAAGTGGGATTTTCATTCAGTGGTGCTCTGCCACTGACAGGCAGCCCAACCACTCTGATATGTTTTACCAGGGCCCAGGCTGTCCTCAAACTTGCCATCCTCCTACCTCAGTCCCCTAGCAGCTGTGTCTCCAGGCAGAAGCCACCATACCTGGCCCACAGCATCATGCATTTAGCAAAAGAGCTTTACTACTAAAGGTGACACCTGGGATGTGGACCCAGGACCAATGGCCACACTTCTGAACTGAACACTGGGAAATGGCTCCAGTGGGAACAGCCCAGTACTGTGCTGTTTCTAAACAGAAGCTTTGCCTTCTCTATTTTGGTCCTACTAATGGGAGCTGGGTTTCATGTTCCTCGTGTTTCTATTGGCTGTGTCCCTCAGAAAGGGAACTTTAAAGTCTGAGTGTTCATTGTTCATGTCTAGAAGTTCATTCCATCCTGAGACAGATTCCAGACATGGAAGAACTCAGGGCAGACCGAATATTGAAGATATAAAGCTATTAATAGTACAACTTCCCCTTTTCTTGGAAGCCTTGAATTTGGGGGAAGATGAAAAGTGCATTGAGTTACTTTACTTTGGTGACAGTGGTGGACATGGGTCCTCACATCACCATCACACCTTTCAATCTGTCATGATGCTCTTGACTCAGGTTCAAGGAAACCAAGCTGGGAAATCTAACAGACTCTGTATAGAGGCTCAAATTTGCCAAGGCTGGGAACACACCTTCATGCAGAACCTGTGGGCCACATGACAGGCATTTACGCAGGCCATAGCTTCCCTGGTATAGAGAAGTTTCCTATTGTGAGTGGAACTTTTCACCTGTACAGGGTGAATGCATTTTCTCCTCGATCCTTGCTCTCCTCAGACTGTGAACACCATGCCTCAACAGCATGGTTTTACAATGAGTAATATTTTGTCAAAAAAAAAAAATTGAACTGTGGTTTTTCTTCTTCCCTCACTGAGAGCCATCCAGACTGCCTGCACTGGTACTGAGTAGAGATAGGCCATCCTGGATCCCAGGTCTCCATGAACCAGAACCAGTCTATCTGTGTGCAGGACATGGCTTCTCTCCAGGCACCAGGAGCAAAGCTTCTTGAAAGTGCAGATCCAACAGGTCCATACCAGGGCACAGAGTTCTACCCCTTGTCATGTGGAAGCCATGGGGGCCTCATAACCTTGATCAGACCCCAGCTCTGTCACTCTTTAAGGCACAGAGGGCTCATTGGCAAAGACTCAGTTTCCCCATTAGCCTAAGGGAGATGCTCATTTCATTTTTTTCCATTCTTTTTTTGTTGTTGTTGTTGTCGTTCTAATTGGTTATACATGACAGTAGAATGCATATTGACACATTGTACACAAGTAGAGCACAAGGTCTCATTCCTCTGGCTGTACATGGTGCGAGTCACACCAGTAATGTACTTATACATGTATATAGGGTAATGACTGTCTCATTCTACAGTCCTTCCCATCCCCATTGCTCCACCCCTCCTCTCACTCCCATCTGCATAATCCAAAATTCCTTCATTCTTTCTTACCCACCCCCCACTATGGGTCCGTATCTGCTTATCAGAGAAAACATTTGGCCTTTGGTTTTTTGGGATTGTCTTATTTCACTTACCATGATATTCTCTCATTCCATCCATTTACATGCAAATGCCATAATCTTATACTTCTTTAAGGCTAAGTAATATTCCATTGTGTATATGTACTACATTTAATTCCTCAGCCTGCTTGTTTGACCAAAACTCTGAGATTAAGTAATCAATGCAATCCCCAAGGCATGAACGAGATGTCGGAGAGATTATAAACCAGCAAATTAGGATTATTTTTCTTTCTTTTTTTTTTAATATATTTAGTTGTAGATGGACACAATACCTTTCTTTTATTTATTTATTTTTATATAGTGCTGAGGATCAAACCCAGGGCCTCCCACGTACTAGGCAAGTGCTTCCCTGCTGAGCCACAACCCCAGCCAAGGATCGTTTTTCTTAACAGTCCTGCATTTAAGGTATTCTGTAAGTATGCTGCGAAAAAATTGATTTTCATTCTAATGAAGTGATAAAATGAATTATTATGTAGGACCACATGCTAATATTTAAAAATTTAATTTGTAAAACATTTATTCTCTTTGTCCTTTATAACATGTTATTTGTCAGGAAGAGCTGGTATTCATTACATACCTACAAAATGATTTTACTTTATCATTTTACTAGAATCAAAACCAGAATTTCTGAAACTCCAAATAGTCTTTCAATTTTTTTCAGATGGATAAAAAAAACCCTTATTCTTTTCTACATATCAACTATGAAATAATTATTGTAATATAGTACTTCTCAAAGACATTTGCTTAAGGTGTTTTGACATAGAATTTATCAAAAAGGAAGTCAAATACAGAAAATACTAGTTTGAAATTCTCCTTATGCAATTCAAGTTATAAAGTTATAAAAATCAAATATTACATGTGAATAATATTTTAAAGAACTCTAAGGTTTCCATTAATGAGACATTAATTTGGCAATAAAATATGAAATAGATCTTCCACACTAAATAATTCATCATTGAAAATAGAGTTAGACTAAACCCATTATTTTACATCTGTGGTTTTCCACATCTGTATTTCACCATAAAATAATCTTTAACATAGCATAAACATTTGTACTTAAAGGATAGGAATGAGGTAGCAAATGTCAGATGGATGCTCACTCAGCTATGAGTGCACCTTATAAATATGATCTTTCTTTACCCTTTTGTTGAAGACACCATTGTAGAACATGCACGGTGATCAATAAAGCAGCAGATGAAATCAACAAAAGGTGGTTATTTCTCATTTAAGGAAAAGAAAGTAATTCTACCTTGTCATGAAGTTCTAAAGCAGGATAACTATGAATGACAAATAGTGATAATTACTCTTTAGACATTAAAAGACCTAGTACCAACTCTTATATTTTAATACTACGTGAGTGTGTGTGTGTGTGTGTGTGTGTGTGTGAGTAGTTGGTTAGGGAAGTGGAGATCCAACATATAATATCCATCCTGTGCATCAAAGATATTAATCTTGATCTTCGATTCAGAGATACAATATTTCACAGAAGAGAAACTTTATTCAATTTGGCAGCAACCTCTCCAGCGTGGCCTGCAGGCAGAAAACCATCACATCTATTCTGGGCCGGACCTTGGGAATGTAAAAGAAGCTTGGATAAATGGTGGTCAAGCAGCGAGGTGCAGTGGTTGCTATTACTGTTCCCTACAAGAGGAGCTATTTTCTTGAATTTTTGGATGTCTCTTGGTTCACTGACAGAACCACTCTGCCCTTCCTCTGTTCTGACAGGAGGCTTGGCACTCACTGAATGACTCATAGGAGCACCACAGGTTTTACTGGAAGACTGTGACCTTTCCTCTACAATACAAGGAGAGGAGGCAGAACGCAGGTGAACTAATGAGGAACTGAAATTTTCAGTGTCTAGATTTAGCACAACTGACTGACCACTGAGCAGAGGTCCTTTCAGTTACTGGAGGAGTAGAAACGTCTACGAGTTTCTGACAGATGTCATCACTGGTTTTTTTTTTTAAATGAGATTGTGGACCAAAGTTAATTATTCCATATGACAGAGAAGAGTGTGCTTTGGAGGAGGCAGACGGTTCTTAAATCTGGCATTTTGTTTTGTTTTGTTTTGCTTTGTCAGGAGGAGGAGGTTTCAAGGCTTCAGTCTGAGTTTAGCTCTGAGGTACTGGTTGCATCTGCAGATTTGGCACAGGTGGAGTTGTGTCAGTGTCTCTGATCCATCTGGAGTAGATTTCAGGAGGTCGGCTGCAGCACTGTCTAATAATGTAACTGTCCATTGGCTGTGCCCCTGACGCTCCATTCCCAAAGTGAGATTTGGTGTTCAAGGTGAGTATTTCCAGTCCTTAGTATGTGTGCTCTCATAATTTCATTTGAGGGTTTTTGCTTAGATTTGTAATCATCTGTAAAATGGATGATTATATTAGAAGCAATTGGATTTTTATCAATCCAGTTGTCCAGCCTTTGAGATGCAAGTAGTCTAATGTGAGTGGTGACCTCCTTTCCCATGGGACTCTGACGTGGTCCTTCTTCACTGAAGCATAAACTCTGACTCCTGGGTGATTTCAGCCCTTTGTACAAGCATGAGAGCAAAACAAAACTGTCTGTAGATGATAGTCATAGTTATTTATTTGGCTCATTTTATAGAAGACAAAAATGTAAGACAAAGAAGTTGAGTAGCATCCCAGGGTCACAGAGGTCATATGCAGAGAGCTGAGGGTTCCCACCAAGCAGCCTGTGCCCTGCACCATAATCCGTAGGCCTGTGCACTGGATGCTCTTGATAAAATCACTTCCTTCCTCAGCAAAGTCAGAGGAGGCCTTCCAGTAGTGAGAAGTTGACTTTTACGTAATCAACCACACCCAAGACCCTTTCACAGTTTAAGGTGCTGCCGTTTAGGCT
>JAJEJO010005411.1:0-10614 GCA_020662805.1 Glaucomys volans | reverse complement strand
TCCTGTGGGGGCTCCAAGGGGGGCTGTGGCTCCTGTGGGGGCTGCAAATCCAGCTGCTGCCAGTCCAGCTGCTGCAAGCCCTGCTGCTGCCAGTCCAGCTGCTGCAAGCCCTGCTGCTCCTCGGGCTGTGGCTCCAGCTGCTGCCAGTCCAGCTGCTGCAAGCCCTGCTGCTGCCAGTCCAGCTGCTGTGCCCCGGTGTGCTGCCAGTGCAAGATCTGATATTGTGGACACCCTCGTCTTCGGCTGAGTCCCTCCAGTTGCAGGTGAGGTCCTGGTCTTCCCACTCCCCAGCGTGCTTCCTGCTCTGCAGACCTCCTTTCTGCTTTTCTGATCTCCAGCCCATGGAACAGCACTCACAGGAGGGCCATGGCTCTCTCCCTGCCCCTCTGAGATGCTCTTTCTCAAGATGGGCACATTCTAATGCTTACCCACAGCCTTCTAAGAGGCAAGGGGCCACAGTGCCCTTCTGGCTCTTTCTGAGGTCTCTGTCTGCCCCTTCCAAGACTGACCCATATTAAGGGTCTGTGGTCCCTGGGGAAGGAAGTCTGTCCAGCTCTGTGCAGGAGAAAGTCCCGCCCAAGCAGAGCAGCACCCCTTCCTGCTGCCCACGTGCAGTCCACAGGGCTCCCCCTCTCCTGCGGTTTCTATGTCTGTTAGAACACATTCCTTTCAATAAAATCATCTTCTATCATGCAAAACAGTCTGGCCCGGTAAGGCTTTTGTTGCTGGCTCTTCCACGTATGGTGGACCAGCAAGCCCATGGTAAGCGGGCCTGGGAAGACCAGGCCTCTGCTCACCTCCAGACATCCGGCTGCCTCCACACCTGGGTGTCCTCCACCCATGTTTGTGCAAAGCACAACCAGCAGGAGGTTCTCGTGGGTTGGAATCCTCCGTGTGTGCCGGGCACAGCACTCCACGGCCCTCCTCCTCCCAGTTCTCAGAGGCTGTGACCAGTTCCCAGGTCCCTCGTGCTTGGTTCCAGGAGCGCTTGGGCTCAGCCGCTCTGCATTGGACTCGGAGCCACGGGTGAAGGCCCAGGAAGGACCTTCAACAAATCTCGCGGTGCTGTGAGCGAAGCCGCGCCCTCCGTGCTGGGAAGCCAGCACAGCAAGGAGGGGACCAGCCCAGCCACCTGCGGACCCCCCGGCCAGAATCACCTCCGCGAGGCTCGCCACCTCCCTTGAGCACCACCTGGGAAGCGAACCACTCAACCCCAGTCCCCAGGACAAGGCTGCAAGGTCCCTGCCCTGTGGCTTCCAGACCACGGTGGGAGGGGCTTCAAAAACCCTCCTACTGCTGGACGGGCGGGAATCCACAGGAGCAGGGCCACGACTGCCTCCAGGAGGCGAGCAGGGAGCAGGGCAGAGCCAGAGAGGGCATCTGGGGCAGGACAGGCCTCCGAGGGGGCGGGGCGGGGGCGGGGCCTCGCGGGGCGGGGCAGGGGCCCGCAGTGGAGGAGGCGCCAGCGCAGAGAGGCTCCTGGGGCCACTGGCCACCACCAGGTGCGGCCCCCTCTTCATTAGGCCTGACGGGGGTCTTTCAGTCCCGGGCTTACGGCGTGATGGGGCCTGTGAAGGGCCGCAGCCCGGGAGTCGGGGAGGACAGGTCCTGCGGGAGGGACGGAGGTCCCGGTGTTGGGGACCAGTTGACCGCGCTCTGTTCATGGAGCGGTTTCCGTAGCGAGGGTGGTGAGAAACGGCAGCTGTAGAAGGCAGAGGACACCAGGGCCACAGGCAGCTCCGTCCAGGGCAGGAGGAAGGCAGGCCGGACTCTGGCACAGCTCTGGGTCAGGGTTGGGGTTCAGCCACCAGGTGCCCCAGAGCTCCCGTGTGAGTCGGGTGGGCTGGGAGAGCCCCAGGCTAGTCAGTGCAAGGACCCTCTGACAGGGGTTACCCGGGGGGGACTGTGGGCAGGGGGGTGTGGCGGGAGGAGGGGCGTGGGCTGTCCTTGGGTTTCTACTTGGTCTGCTTTCCGGTGGCCATGTCCTGAGCTGCTGTCCTCCTCAAGGCCTCCACCACCATGATCTGCCTCGCCTTGGCCCAGAGCAATGAGTCAGCTCTCTGCTGAGAACACAGAAACCGGGACCAAAAGAAACTTTCCCTCCTCTACAATTGTTCTTGTCCAGTCTTTTGGTCTCTGCAGTGAACATGCCGACTAAAACAATAAGACTGAGGACTGTCCCCACAGGAATGCAGGGGTCCCTGTCTCAGGAGGAGGGACCTGGGGAGACTGGGTCACAGGCCAAGCAGTTCATTCCCAGCTTCAGAGGGCAATCTGGTTACTCTGGAAGCCCACACAGGTGGCAAGTGGACAATCACCAGCACTTGGAGGGCCCCAGGAGTTCTCCAAACATGTCTGCCAGGCCTCACAGCCCTGGGCTGCAGGCGTCCCTGTGTTCTGCAGGGGACCGGGTCACGGAGGAGGGATTATTCAATCCCAGCTCAGAGGTGGATCCTCCCTGGGACAGCACATGTGGGCACCCCCGGGGCCCCACTCCTCCACCTTGCTCATCAAGCACGGGGTGAAATTCACGAAGCATGAAAGGACCATTCTACAGTGAGTGTGCGCTTCGCCCAGCGAGACCTTTCCTGCCTGGCTGCTGTCACTAGGCTCCGGGCTGGTGAGGTGGCAGCCTGGGTCAGAGCCCCGTTCCTCTCTATGGGGAACCCCTCCACAAAGGCCAGGGCCCGGGGTGCTTCCCCTCAACCTGTCCAGCTAGGTCAAAATCTGCCCCCAAAAGTCACTGAGACTGAACGGGGGACGTCTTAGGTAAGAAACAGACACGAATGTAGACACGAAGCTGCGGCATCAGAAGGACCAGGAGGACGTCCCAGGTCAGAGACCCGTCCCCGCAGCGCTGGGCTGCAGTCCTGCCTCAGACCCACATACGCCACCTGCCTGTGGCCCAGCTGCCCATCCACTACCCCAGGGCAGAGCACAGCGCTGGGGCTCACACACACTCACCCAGCCAGGGGAGACCCCCGCCACCCCCACTACAGGACCCCCATTTCTCACCTGTTCATCTCCAGCAAAACAATCATGAGGTTTTAAATTTCAAGCAAACACTTCCCTGAGGCAAAGGAAGGGAGGAAGGCCTCTTCTCACACCTGACCTTGGTCAGAAGGGCACAGGAGCCAGGACCCAGAGGTCAGGGCCTGGGTCTGCAGGAGGGACGCCCTTGCCTCGAGCTGGGATCCAACAGGGCAGCAGCTCCTTGCTCCCGCGACTCCCTGTATCAGTGCCTTGCACACAGGACGCTGGCCTCCATCAGAGCCTCCCTGTGTCAGTGGCACTTCCACCCGCCCATCCAACCCTTAACTGCATTGTCCTCAACTAGGGTTCCCCAAACCAAGAAGGATCTCTGAGAGCAGTCACAGCCTCTGTGGCTGGGTCCACCCCCCAGCCCGAGGTCCAGCCCAGCGCCACCCTCAGGAAGCTCTGCCTGCACTTCTCCAGGGGCTGGAGCGAGCGTGTGGGGCTCAGATGCGCCCCCTCGGCTCTGATGAGTAAAGACATGGGCATTTGACCCTGTCCCAAAGCTCTGGGGGCCCTGCGCCCAGGCACTGCCCGGCTCAGCAACGGGCTCAGGGCTGCCCCCGCAATGAAGTGGCCTGTGCGAGGTCAGGGAAGAAGCTCCCTGTTCTCCCACCAGTTTCAATCTGTCAGTCTGCCCATTGACGATGCATTTCCATCAAGTCCGTCAGCTCAGGAATGCTCGGACACACCACTCTGTGGTCGCTCACTGAGGACCTAGGAAGCGGGGAGTGTCCCCCGCATGCTGGCTGGTATGCTTTCTCCCCAGGGCCCGGATTTACTCACCCAAACAGCAGGCCGGGCACCAAGGGCAGGATTGGTCGGAAGCTTGGGAACTCGAGGGAGGAACCCAAGGGACCCAGGGCAGGGCCCTGCCCGCTTCACCGCCTGGCGCATGACCCTTCGATGGCTGGTTTGCAGCGCCAGCCCTTCCGCCCTTCCTGGCAGGAGCCGGTGGGTGTGCCCCGCCCACCCTCAGGAAGAGCAGGTGTGGTCTCCCTACGTCCTTCTCCGGGTGTCTGCTAGAAGCCCCAGTGAAGACCTCTGGGCCGGGCTTGTCCTCCTGGGAAGATTCCTGGTGCCTAAGTGGACTCCAGTGCAGGCGAGCCCACGCCCTGCTTCTTCCCTGGCTTGGTCAGGAAGGACTCTGGGAGGTCTCCCCCTCCTCCACGTCACCTCCTTCTCCAGCAGAAAGCTGCTGGTGTTTCCCACCCATCCCGTCTGCAGCCTGCAGAGCTGGTGACGTCCTGCTGCGCCTCCTCTGTGGATGTGGAGGCTGGAGGCTGGAGGCTGGAGGCTGTCCTCTCTGCTGCCGTCTTCAGCGATCCAACTTTGGGCTCACGGCTTTTCTCTGAGGTGGTTTTATTTCTACCTCATCTTCTGCACTGTCCTTAGTATCTCCTTCCCTCTGCTCGCTCTCAGTTCCGCGTGCCCTTCTGCCTTGCGTCCTTTTATGATTAATGCATTGAAATCACGCAGAGAGACAGGTTTGCTTGGGGCGCATCTGTGCGCACTTATAGTGGTTATGGATTGGGGATCTCTTTCTCTGCCAGGAGAAGCACCTGGGCCGTGAGCTTTCCTCCAGGCACCTCTCTTCCCCTCTCATAAATGTCCCTGTGCGGTGTGTTGGTGTCCCGTGAAGTTGACACCAGCCCACCCTGTGATCAGAGGCATTTACTCCAGAGAGACAAACGCATGCGCGCACACAGCGTGTGTGTGGCTTCAGCGATGGCCTGAATGTGCATCTGCTGGTGGATCCACCAGGAACCTGAGGCAGAAGGGCAATGAGGGGGAGGGAGCTGCCCCCACTCAGGACTCGGGGCTCCGAGGGAGGCACAGCGAGAAGAGAAGCAAAGGAGAGAGGGTGACTCTCCACAAGGGCCACATCTCACTCCTGGAGACGGGGCAGGTCAGAGGTTGCGCTGGGTGCAGAAGTGACCAGAAAGAGACACAGAGGGCCTTCTGGAGGGAGGGAGAGTCCAGCCTCTGGTTGGGATGTTGGCTGTAGGGGTGTCGCAGACCACAGCTCGCCAAGCCCAGAGTGCTCTGTTCCGGGCAGACTCGTCTCGGTGAGTCTGAGGAAGGAAGGAAGTGCAGGCCAGGCTCTGCCTTATCACCGCTCGAGTTCACTGTGTCAACCTAGTGGCTGACGAGGACGCGCACTGCATGGCCTGGGCAGGTGGCGTCCCCCAGAGCTCATGCCTGACAAGGCGGCAGGTTCTGGGTGTGCAGAGGGGAGATGAGTAGATCTGAGAGCTGCACCCCAACTCTCCATGGACCCAGAGGACTAGTGTCCCGGGTAACTGCAGTCACATAGGGTGTGGCTGGAGCTCGAGGTCACTGGGCACATGACTGGGCAGTTTACATTTCATCCCTGGCTCCTCTCTCCATTTTTCACGGTCACCCTGTCCTGAGCACCTGTCCTCCACACCTCCCCCCAGGATGTTCTGCCTCATCTCAGCCCCAGAACAATGAGCGTGCCAACCACGGACAGAACCTCTGAAACCAGGAGCCAAAATTAACTTTTCCTCTTCCAAGTTGTCCTCGTCAGGTATTTTGGTCCCGGTGCCGCAAAGCTGCCTGACACAGGCTCACAGGTGAGTGTACAGGACCACCGTCCAAAGAGAACAGCGGAATCAGTGGCTCGGCCCGGGGAGGGCGCTTGGGCAGGTGGAGGGACGTCGCACTGTCTTCCCTGCGAGTTTTACCAACGTGGATTCCACTGCTTTATTACCCAGCAAAAACAGGGAGGACGGAGGTGGGCAGACAGCACAGGGTCACCTTCATCACTGATGGATCTGACAGAGTGAGGCGTGGGTGACGTGAGGCCCCGCAGCCAGCGGCCAGCCCCGCCAGGGCGTCTGCGTCCACGCGGCTGAGTCTGATGTGCGCCAGAGGGAGGGAGGCCGGGCCCAGCACTCCTGCCCTCCCCGGTGGCTCTTCACAGCTGAGACGCGGTCAGGTTTGAGAAACTTCCCAAGTGTCGGTGACCGTCACCTGCCAATGACACTCCACTCCACTGAGGCAGGATGGAGTAAAGAGTGGAAGCAGGAGTGTCACTTCTCTCACAGGAAGCGGAGCAAGAAAGAGCTCCGCCACATCCCCAGAGGTTTCACCCCTGTGCCACTTGGTTTGAACATGAAGCCCCGTGTGAAGCCAGGGATCTGCCCCCCCTGCCCTGGGATGAAGCATGGCAAGTGGGGTTTCCTGTTCCCAGAGGCGGGAAGTCGCTTCTCCAAAGCCCAAGCAGCCTCCTGGGGCCAAGGCAGACTGCAGTCATCACGTCCCACAAATCGAGTGAACGAGTCAGAACAACGAATCCCCTAAGAGCAGCTCTTATGGAGGTTGGGAGGCTGCTCTCTGAATGCGTTGGCCTCCTCACCACGTTGATCTCAGTCACAGTGCCCAACAGAAAGTCAGGTTCGCAGAGACTAACGGCACTGAGATCATTAGCTTCTTGCAGGTGGGATTCAAGCAGCGGGAGACGGAGGAACCTAGAAAGAGCAGATCATGTGCCACAATCAGACCCTGAAGGCCACCAGAGGCTGTGGAAGCAAATACAGGGACTCTGTGTCACGAGGAGAGAGAACTGTGAGCTGACCTTTGAAGTGCCAGCTGCCTCTCTCCAAGGAATCTGGAGATCTGGGTGAAGAATGAGGACCAGGCCCTCGCCAGGGGAGAGGCCAGAGCAGGCAGGCCTGCAGTTGGGTGGCACTCGGCAACCCGCGGCTGCAGGGCACAGGTGTTGTCCTTGGAGCCCCTCGGGGTCCCGGGGCCCTGGGGAAGTGGGGCACCAGGCAACAGCTGTCACCACCAGGAGGCTGCTGTCCTGCACGCTCACGACGGGGAGGGACCTGGCTCCCAGCACCTCGGGGCGACGGCATCAGCAAGCTTGCCTTCCTGGAGTGGGCTGGAGTCAGGGCTGACACCCAGAAGGTCAGAGCCACATGTCCTCAAGGACATGCCAGCCCCCCGCCCCAGCTCTGGGGAGCTCATACTCAAGAACAGGCGACCCAGAGACTCAGGAGTCTGGCTGAAACCCAGCCGGCCCTGACCTGGCGGGCGGGATGGAGGTCATCACGCCAAACCCCTGGGTCCTGCAAGACACCTCGAGACGTTATCCAAAGGACAGACGGGGTCGTTAGGACACGCTGCCCTAGTTAAATGAAAGAAAAAGTCGCTGGGCCAGCGAAGACGCCAGAGAGGGCTGCTCACTGGCAAGGAGAAGCAGCAGACATGGGGGAGCCCAGGCTGACTCCGCTCCTCACCTGCCACCAGAGGACCTGGCAGGAACTGTTTTAAGGAGGGAAACTTGACTTGGGGCTCACCGTGTCAGAGGCCTCAGTCCACATGTTGGAACATGGGGGTCCAGGCACCCCAGGGTGGTGGGACTGAGCCGCTCTGCGGGCAGGTCAAGAATTGCACCCCCGCAGCAGGCGCACCTGCTGGGCCTCCATCCCCGGCACCAGGGTCTCTGGGCCCTTGCTCGCTGGCTGGTGGCCTCACCAGCTCCTGTTGGGCTACTTAAAGGAATACGTCTTCTAGGGGTCCCCAGTGCCGGGCCCCCCTGTGGTGGGAGAGGCCTCCGATGGAGTGTCTTTGGCCAGGGGCCTGAGGAAGTGAGGGCCGTCATTATAAGAAGATGGCAGTCAGCGAGAGCTGGAGTCAGAACGGTTTTCCGGTTTGACAGGAAAGGCCGCTGAGCATTCCTTGAGGCCTCAGGTGGCACAGAACATGAGGGCAGAAGTGTGTGGCAGAGGACAACAGCTGGGGACGCGGCACCAGGCAGAGAGAGACTCCATCCCCCAGGGACCCCGCCCTCAGGCCACACCCTATGTGGCTTTGTAGGACACTCAGTCCCCACTCAGCTAGCCCCTGTCAGGGCACTGATCCCTGACGGGGTTAAGGCTCTCATAGCCCTGTCATTTCACCACGGAACCCTCTCACAGTCTCACACATGAACATTTGGGGGCCACCTCGTATCTGAACCATGGCCACCAAGAGCTCATCATGCTCATTTCACAATGTAAAATCAACTCAGTTCGTTTACAAGAGTCCCCGTAGCCTCAACAGTTCCAAGATGGCCCAAAGTCCATGTTCAACGTCTCCTCTGAGACCAAGGCAATCTCTCAACATGAGCTCCTGTAAAAATCAGAAGCAAGCTACAAATATTTAATACAGAAGCGAAGAGTAAGTATTTCCATTCCACCAGGGAGAAACTGGGGCATGGAAAGAAGGGATGGAAACAAAGCCAGACAAAAATCCAGCTGGGCAATCAAGTCCTGAAGCTCCACATCCAGCATCTGGGGTACAGGGCACCTTGACGTTATCTCTGAAAGCCTGTGTGGCCCCACCCCATGGCCTTGCTGGCTGCAGGCCACATGGCTCCTCTGTGGGCTTGTCTCTGCTTGATTCCTTCAGCCTTCCTCAGCAGACATTCCATGTTACTGGCATCTCTTAGTCTCTGGGGTCTCCACTGCAGCTTGGCCTCCTCCTCACATCTCCACACATTGCCCCTCAGGGGGTGCTCGCAGGGACTCCGACCCTGCTGCACTCTGCCTGGCCTCCCAGGCCTTCCCTTGAAATCTCAGTGGAAGCATACAGGACCCCCTAAATCCAGCACCCTGCCATCCTGCAGAACCAGCACCACGGGGCTGACTCCACAATCTGCCGCCATCTCAAGCAGTAGCCCAGCCTCCAGGGATCAAGGCTGAGCAGCCTGAGCATCTGGCGGGTGAACACGGCACAACAGCTCCCTATGCCCCTGGGCGAGCAGAGCGCCCCCTGGTCTCTTCTCAAGGGAATTTTCACTTTCACCCTCTTGAGCCTAAGAGGGGTGATCTTGCCAATTCCTGAGATGCCCTCAAGCCTTCTTTCCCATGGTCTCTGGGCAAAGTCTTCAGCATTTCTTGAGTGGCTGTACTGTCTAACAACCATTCATTCCTTAGCCCCAGTTTTACTCACAGTTTTCTACAAACTACACGTTTTCAAACCTTTCTGCTTTGCTTTCTGCTCCCGATTATCACAATAAACTTGGCTGAAAGCCAACAGCAATTCCCATGCCACTGCTTGAATACTATGCTGCCTAGACATTTCTTCCGCTAGATTAAGAAGTCCATTACCTTTACATTCAGCCCCACAGAGAGTCTCAGGACAGGGAAAAAGGCAGACAACTTCTCAGCAGAGTGTGGTATGAGTGGCCTCCAGTCCCATTCCCAGTAGCGTCCTCCTTCCCTGAAACCTCACGAGCCTGGCCTTACTGTCCGCAGTCCTCTCAGCATTCTGGTCTTCTGAACCCCCAGCAGAACTGCCCATTAAGCTCCGCTTACAACGATCAAAAGCTTTTCCAACGTGCATCATTCAGCTTTCCAAAATCCCTCCCACAAATTCCAAAAAGCTCCAAAGCCTTCTGAACCACATGGTCAGGTCAGTCACACCCATGACCCCACTTCTCAGTACCGATCTCTGTTTTGGTTAGCTTCTTCACTGTTGTGGCCGAAAGACCGAAAGACCTGACAAGAACAGCTTTAAGGAGGAGACATTTACTGTGGGGCTCACGGTTTCAGAGGTCTTAGCGGACAGACAACTGACTCCATCCTCCAGGTCGAGGTCTGATGTGAGTAGAACATCAAGGTGGAAGGGTGTGGCAGAGGGAAGCAGCTGGGAGTTTGGCATCGGGAAGCAGAGAGGGAGACTGCACTCTTAGGGACAAAACATACACCTCTAAGGCAGACCCCCAGTGCCCACCTCCTCCTCCACGCCCTACCTGACTTCAGGTGCCACTCAGTTAATCCCTATCAGGGGGATTCGTTCACTGATTGACTTCATGTTCTCATAACTCAATCATATCTCCCCTAAACCTTCCTGCATTGTCTCACACATGAGTTTTGGGGACACCTCCGATCTAAACCATAACAACAAGTGATCCAGGAATTGGAATTGTTAGGTGAGAACTTCAGCCATGATTAATATATTAGAGAAAATGGACAAAATACATGAAAAGGTGAAAGTTTTTGATGTTCAGAAAAAATAATATCAACAATTCTTTGCTCATTCTAGAGCTGAAAGATGCAATGTCTTTAAGTAAGAACTCAGTGGGGTCAGGGGTACAGCTCAGTGGTGGGCGCATGCCTGCCCTGTGTGGGGTCCTTCTAGGTTCAGTCCTCAGCACCAAAGAGAAAACAGAAGGAGCAGACCTTGTTGGGTGGCTTCATGCAGACCAGACAGATCACCGCAGGAGGCCTGTGACCCAGAGGACAAGCCACGGGCAGACCTGCGTGCTGGAGCCTGCATCTCGGTCCTGCTCCGGGCAGTGGGGAGTCTGAGCCACACCACCTGAGTGCGTCCTTTGTCAGCATGAGGTGACCTCTGCCTCTGCCGTGTGTGGACTCCTCGCCTGCGCCTACTCTCAGAGAGCCCTGCAGTCACTCACCACAGCCACCGACAGTGCTTCCGGGTGGGAGGCCGTTCCTAGGGCCACTCTTTGGCTAGGGCTCTGAGCACCAGCAGGTGCTGGGACTGAGCTCCCACTGCGTTCCTTTCCCTTCGCTAGTCCCTGCGGAGACACCACCTGCAGTCCCA